>JAAOAR010000452.1:0-66238 GCA_013395995.1 Fusarium pseudoanthophilum | reverse complement strand
GTTGTGGGCTAGAAGTGTTATTTGCAGTTGAGATTTGTGGCTGTGAGCTTATTCCAGCAGAGAGAACCTAGCCTCGTCTTTGTTCAAGGTATCTTAGGATATCTCAGCGCTTAGAAATAAAGAATAAAATCATGATCAGTGCCCCTCAATCACAGGTATCCATGCCCTCCTCCCGGCGAACTCCCATACCCTCCAGCCGGCGCCAAACCGCCACCATGCGTTGTCCCTGAAACACCACCATAAACTCCCCCATTAACGCCTCCATTTGCCCCGCCGCTGACTCCAGAGTAAACACCACCATTGACACCACCATAAAGGCCACCGCCGCCATGCGGTCCACCAACGCCTAACGATCCATTGCCAGAGCTGTAGCCAACTCCGTACCCGTACTTGTCTCTATCTCCAGACGGCCTTGGACTGCCGTCGAATTTGCTCCCTTGAAGTCTTGATGTGGCTTCTGGTGTTCTGCGCCCAAGGCTTGTCGGCCGTGGAGGCGGTAGATCGTTCTTTTCGTCTTTGTCTTTTGAGAAGAGATTGAATAAGCACATTTGAAGAACTGATAGGTTGCAGTATAGGTACTTGGGCAAATAATAGCTTAGGGATAGGGTTTGAGTTGTGAGATTTTAGGTTATTGTCGTTGAAAATTTTGAGATTAGGAACAAGGTTAAGGAAACGAGGATTTTAGGGGTAGAGAGGATTGACTTTAAAAACGACAACGGGGAATATTTAGAATTAAGGTTTCTCGTCTCCGACACGCGTTCAGGGCTAAAAAGCGGGCTTTAGTGGCTGTGTGAGCTAACTACGGCCAATGGGACATGCCGTCCCAGCGCTTGGGCTGCACCGCCACTAGAGTCAGGACCTTGTAGGCGCCTGATCTAACACAGCCTGAAAGGACCCTGCATTCAGCTCTTACGACACGGCACGACACGAAAGCATTACGAGGCAGTATTGAGGTCATTCTTGGATTGCCATATGACGTGAAAATAAGCTTATCTTAGTTTCATGCTTCACGAACAAATATACGGGATTATGAGGTCACAATAGTGTCGAATTATAGACCGTAGTGTTAACTCAGTTTCATTCTCAAACGATTCATTCATTCACTCACGTCTCAGTATCTAAAGAGGTTTCTTCCACGCCCATCGCCAGTTTAATCCATCCTGGACCCTCAAGGTACCTGTAACACACGCTTCATCTCGTCGCTAGAAAGCTTTTCAGCATACTCGCGAGCACTGCCAAACTGTCCCTTCATATCTGGATCTGCGCCTTGACTCAACAGCCACTTCACCCTTTCAATAGCGCCCGCCATGACAGCATTGACAATTGGATACTCCGCTGTCACATGGCGCGAGATTGACTTATCGTTCACCCGCGCACCGTTCTTTACCAGAAATTCCATGACAGGAATCCTCGCCTCATCAAATTCTTTGCTTGGTGTGACGATTCCAGCATGAGGATTTGATCCCGGCGGGTAGGCGCCTGCTGCATAATACAATGGTGCTCCGTTATCAATTTTAGCACCAGCATTGAGCAGCTTCTGTACCGTTTCAACTGTGCTTATCGTCGCTGCAATCTCGAGTGCCTCGCATGAATTCGTTTCAGGATCGCCAAAACGGTCGCGATTGTCCTGTTGTTTGCCAAGATTTGGATCTGCACCATTCTCGAGAAACCAGTCAAGAAGATCAATATTTCCCGAGCGAATAACGGATGGTAGTAGGACAGCTCCGTAGAACCCAGGTGTGTTTACAGTCCAGCCGTGCTGCAGGAGCAGTTCGAACAAGGGCTTTTGCTGGTCTTGTGGAGCGGCCAAAGCCCATGATGGAGTTATTCTTGTGATTGGTGCTCCAGCATCAAGTAAATAGCGCGTAACATCAACCTTGCCGCTACCCAAAGCGTTAAAAAGACCTTCGTGAAGGAAGGCTGGCGTGCGAGATTTAGAGGTAACGATGGACTCGACAGTGGCCATATCACCTTCTCGACAAGCCTTGCCGAATTGAATAAAGTCAGGCTGTGTGGATGAAAAGCCGTTGAAGAGCATCAGATCGTTGGGCTCAGTGATGGGAATATCATCGTAGGAGGCGCCCATACGATTGCCCGCGCGTCGCTGTTCTGGTGTCATTCGCTGCAGCTCGTCGAATTGACGTTTAGCCTGGGCGAGGACGATTTGCACTACTGCAGGCGGCATGTTTTGCTGCTGCTGTCGCATCGTCGTCTGTCGCCCCCTCCATGCGAGGGCTTCTTGAGTTTCCCCCGATGACATTGTTCCGGTGGATTTATTCTTGGTCAATCAACTTTAGTGATGACAGTTCCAACATTAGGCTGCGATGGTTTTGTGCTGATCTTAGCTGACGTAATGCCCGACTTGAAACATTGATCCCTTCCCCGTGAACGAGAAGGATTCGTAAGTCCTTTCATTTTAAAAAACTGATAAATAGGATAATTTTATCTCATCTATTTATGCGAGCTAAAATATGGTAACTTAGTGATGCCGTTTGCTGAATGTGTTTCTAAACATTGAGCTCTGGAGTACTCCCATCACCTGGAATTCGCTCGGGATAATTCTTGGAGAACAACTCGTAGATTCATGCTAACCCCTCAAAATTGCACAATGAAGGAGGCTAATCCAGCCATCATTATGGCACCTAACAGACGGACAGCACTCGATCCAGCCCCATTAGTTTCCTTCGGTGTCGCAGCATCAGTTGAAGCGCTAGTAGCCTCAGTCTCACTTCCAGTGCTTTGAGTAGCACTAGAATCTGCCGTGGTCGTGGCCTGAGATGCCCTTTCAAGCAGCTCTTGACCCTTGGTGATGACGATCGGCAGCGTACCAAACATGAGCTCAAACTCTTTCGTGATACTTCCGTAACCAGTCGCAACGTCAGTAATCCCGTCCTCTCCAGTTTCCTTCGGCAGCGCCATGGTCGTACAAGTCTGAGGCGTCCCGCTGCTCACAAGGCACTCAACAGAACTGGCGCCGCCCAGATCGTTCAAAGCCAGCATCCAATGGAAGACGCCCGTTGAAGCCGCGCCAGCTGGGACGGTCTTGCTAGCCCATGGTCCGATCACAATGGAGTTGTTGTACCCAGATGATTCGCATGCTGCGGAGACTTCGTCGGGGCAGTATAATTGTATTGTTGTTGCTGTTGGATTGGCGGCGATTACTACGGCTGAGGGCGTTTGTTCTTTGTACAGAGCCAAGGGAAGTATGAAGACTGGTGTGGTGAGTGCTGACGACATTTTAGTTATAAGGAATGACGATGGTTGGATGTTGGTGATGAAGAGTCTTGAGTGGGATGGTCGGGCTTTAAGAGAAACAAAGAGGCACATGAATCTCGGCGAATTCTTAAAATGGAAAGTCAATTGATAGTTCTGGTTGGTCAATTCATGGTACGGTGAATAGGAGCCTGCTAGGGCTGAGCTTGGCTGGTAATTTCGGATGTTAAAAGCCGGCTAATCTGATATCTCGCGATCAAGCGGAATTCCGCTCTGATACATACTCTCAATCTAATTACCTTGTAATATACTAGCCTCCTACTATGACTGAGTATGGCAATGAATTCTTCGCAATGGTGTCTTAGCAGTTCATGATAAGAGAAGCAATCACAGCCATGACCACAACGCCCGCAATACAGGCAGCACTCGATCCAGCCCCATTCGTCTCCTCTGGTGACGCGGAATCAGTTGAACTTGCTGTAGCTTCCCCAAGTAGCTCCTGACCAGCAGTGATTACAATTGACATGTACGTAAACTCCGTTGCCAACGTCGCGCCTGGTATCATATTTGTCGCGGTTTCAGTGACTGGGCCTCCATAAATATCTCCACCCTTCCAAGTCCTGGTTTCCATCTCTGTAACCAAGTGCGTGCATGTCTGAGGCATGCCGCTACTCATAAGACACTCCACAGAGAGGGCTGTCCCCCAGTAACTATTAGCAAGATAAAAATGAAATGTGCCTGTTGATGCGGAGCCCTCTGGAACGACAGTACTAGCCCATGGCCCGACGACAAAGGTGTTGCTGTATTCATATGGGCAATCGGACTGAACGGGACAACCCAATTCGATTGTTGTGGCCGTAGGATTGGCGCTTACAACCGAGCCTGTTGGAGTATGTATCATATACTCCTTTGCTTCATAAATGAATAAGGTTGGTGTGACTGGTGGAAGGGTCTCAGTCGCGGCTTTTCGTAGTGAAGCAGAGATCTTGCTGGCGTCCTCTGTAGGTGTAGCTTGAACATCAGTCCCCAGCTGCTCTAGGCCCGAAGTGAGGACGATCGGCAACATAATGGTATCAAACATGTCCTCCGTCTCCGTCACAGTCCAGCTATTACGTGTCCAATCCCTCTCCGTATCCCACCTCGTATAACCTAGCGGAACTTGAAGGCCAGTGCAAGTCTTGCGTATGCCAGAGCTCATGAGACACTCATACGAGATTGCCTCCCTTTCAATTTCGAAAAGCCATCGAAATGTTCCAGTAGAAGGCAGTCCTTCTGGAACGACTGTACTGGTCCATGGCCCGACCACGAAGGTATTGGTATAGTTCTGATTACATTCGATGTTCTCGTGCCTTGGGCACCCCAGCCCGATTGTTGTTGCGGCGGGATTTGCGTCTATGACTGACCCGGTTGGTCTCACCATAGTGTAAATGGCCGCAGAAATGATATTGACGGTTGTCGTAAGTGCGGATGACATTTTGAAAAGAGATGCGGATGAAGCGAATTAACCTTAAACACAGGTGAGCTGGTACTGAGCAGTCGAAATATTCAGCTGAACCTCTAAGTTTATAGAAACAGAAAAGAAGGAAGCTGTCGGGGATCTCCAAGAAGGGAAGCTCGAATATCATGATTTCCATTGGTTCATCCATCGCCAAGCAGAAAAAGCCACCGCCAAGGCTGTGATGAATTGATGGTTAAAGCCGGATAATCGTCCGAATAGAGACAAGTTGAGTCTCTTTCGGGCACATTGGCTCCCTCCCGGCAGATGGGAATTCACATGTCAGTAAAACTAACCAGGCCCGAAAATTAAAGGCCTGTGTTACCAATAAGTTCATTTGTGTTGGGTAAGGCGTCAAGTCCTCTTCTGTTGTATATTTGGTGTCATTGATCACCAACTGAACCTCACTTCTCGATAGTTCTTTGGGAACATTTGGCACTCATCGATTACACAGACTCTACTGCCATTTCACAAGAGATAAAACTGTCCTTCACCAGTTTGTTCGCATGGAGAGACCATTTTCCAATTACTGGGAACCATTATGCATGCTGTCGATAATCTCTGCCGGTCTGCCCTCCATGTTACTATATCGGCTCGGCAACAGCACACAGTAACTATAAGCTATATAATATCATTTCCTCTCTTGTAACCTCCACTTGTGCCAATAAACTATTTAATAAACTAAAACTAACAGTGTCTCCTCAGCGAGTAAGACTCATACCGCTTTCGAGCAAACCAATATCTCTAACTTCTATATGCTGGGATAAGGCTACAAGCTCTGAGCCATAACTCTCAACTGCAAACAATAAATTTACTAATAGCTAAACTTTATAAACATGCCTGATATCATGAAACCCTACCAGATGACTGAGCTGGTAGCTCAAATTCGAATTCAGTCAGGTCTCAGATCGTTTCACACTGCACTTACAGCTACCTCATATAGAAACGGTCCCGAACAACGAAAGTACCCATTTATATATTCTTGCAATTGCCCAGATATCACGGGAAGGAAGCAGACTTTCTTCGTAGTACTTCGACTGGATTGTTCGTGCACCAAGCTAATTCACACCCGCGTTATACTCAAACAGTCAAGTTCCACTTTTGTAGTCACAATACATCAGCAGAAAGCAACGGCCATCGAGTTATTAGAGACGAATGCCGTAGAAAAGACGAATTCATGATTCATGTTTTGAATTAAAGCACTCGATGCCATAGTAAGCAAGAACTTCCTCAAATGGCCAATTTCAAGGTGTGATCGGAATAGTCAAGATAAGCCCGCACTTATTCTTATCACCCAATCAAGTGCTTTGTTCTTATCATAACCATTGAACCATTTAATACCCTGCTACCCCAGACTTTCATCCCCAAACCAATTGCCCGCTTCAATTGACCGATCCCGATACTCATGTGATCACAGAAGCACATGACTGGGAAACGATCACGTAAAGGTTGTGGAGAGTGCAGAAAACGAAGGCGTAAGTGCGACGAAGTGAAGCCTAGCTGCGGTCAATGTATCTCGAATCACCGGAGCTGCAAGTATGAGTTGAGGCTAGTTTGGAGCCAAGGAATACAGACCAGGCGAAATGGTATGCGTACCCCAGACATGGAGTTGATATCACCTAATGACCCCATTGAATAGGCTCAAGCAGTTCGATAAGTTTCAGCGGCACTCTGGACTTCGGTACAGGGGAAGATAATCCCGTATCTTCAATACCAGAGTCCCTTCCTAATGGCTTGGCACTCCCAAGGCGATACAAGAAGCTGCTGCATCACTTTGCTGAAGGCGTTCTCGCCTCTCTGTCAAGCCATCCGACCATTCACGATGACTTTCGGCGTGGCCTTATGCCTACCATGTTTGAATCTCCCCACCTCCTCTCTGCAAGTCTGGCATTATCAACCGCAAGCTTTGAGTCGAGAGGTATGACAGTGGTTGAAGGGATCAGCACATCCAGAATAATGGAACATTTGCAGTCTTCGGGTTTACCACTACTGAGATCAGCACTGGCACAGGGGCAGCAGAGCGAGATTCTTATTGCAACTTGCCTCATCTGGTGCCTGGCGGACGTGTTTTCAGGCCAGCAGGGAATGTTTAGGTGGCCAATTCACCTTCAGGGTATAAAGGCTCTTCTTCACGGCCGTAATGATTATCACAGATTCGTGGCAAGCGATACTGCCTTGAGATCTGCGATGAAGCATCTCTTCATGCTGTATCGCAGCTTGGAGACGCTACCACACGTACCTAAAATAACACCAAAGAAGGCCAACCTGATTGTACCCGCTAATACAGCATACAACCATCAGATTGATGGCTTTCTGGGGTACAGCGAAGAGCTGCTCGACATACTACAACAAATCAACGCATTCACACCAGGATCAGGGCTAGAAGACCCTTCTGTTGATGCAGATACCTTGCTTGGCAAGCTGAACGCTATGATTAGGCGCGATGTCAAGTCACCACCCGGCGTATCAATCTCCTCGCTTTCATCACAGTCAGGTCGCGAGTTTGCACTCTGCAACAAAGTCTTTCAACAGGCCACCTTGATTCAGCTATATAGACAACTATATGGCTTGCCTTCATCATCACAACCCATACAGGATGCTGTTCAGACTATCAGCGGAATGATCAGCAACATGGCGCAAGGCGAGCCATGCAACACTTGGGTCGCAATGGCCATGCCTCTATTCACCGTTGGCTGCGAAGCCTACAAAGAGGAGCAGAAGACTTTCATACTTGATAAGATACACAAACTTGAGATTTGTATTGGCTCGCTACATGTCAAGGTAATTGAGCAGGCGCTGAAAGATATTTGGAAAATCAGAGAGGATTGCAACGATTTCGAGGGGAGTCTATGCGCCAGTCACTTACTGGGTGAGTTACTCCCTTATACCTTCTATTAAGCACAAGGCTGATCACACCGTAACGAACAGAAAAGTTATCATATAATATTGTTTTATTTTGAGGAACTCCAACTATAAACCACAGGCTCAAACAGAGCGCATCAAGCGTACCATATCTGCGTGCAATTTTTATGCCATATTATATCCAAAGTCGTGGTCAATTGTCTTGGTCAACATACTTGGTCCATCGCTGCTGAGAACGACTTGAGCCATCGTGATCTACAGCTCCTCTTCCTTCTTTCCCTCAACCATTCGGCTAAGAGGTCCCTTCTTGACCATGATAGACATGACCTCGTAGAGAACATCAGCGGCTGCCATGGTAGTGTGCTCAGCGTTAGTGTCGTAGGCAGGCTATACCACTTCGTTAGTCTCGATCATCTCAATCCGGACTCCTCGAGCAAAACTTACAGCAACCTCAACAATGTCTGCAGCAATGAGGTTCAAGCTTTCCAGTCCTCGAATAATAGTTCGAAGCTCTCGAGTAGACCAGCCTCCAGTCTCAGGAGTGCCGGTAGCAGGGGCGAAGGCTGGGTCAAGAGTGTCGATGTCGATAGACAAGTAAACAGGGCGATCGGTACCGACGCGCTTGAGAATCTTCTCAATGATACCATCAGTGCCAATGGTATCGATCTCTCGAGCCTCTACGATCTCAAAGCCACAGTAACCATCATTATCGTAGTCACTAGGGCCGCTCAGGGTAGTTCTGATACCAGCGTGGATGTTGGTATCATTGCGGAGAAGGCCCTCCATAGCGGCATGGTAGAAGTATGTGCCGTGGTTGATGGCAGCGACCTCTGAAGGAGAGCCACCAAAGACCTTGGGCTTCCCTGTTCATATGTCAGCAATGCCAGAGAGCGGAGACACGTTAAGACATACAGGTATCGAGATGACTATCGAAGTGAATCACTGTGACGGGTCCGTAGGCGCGGTTGATGGAGCGAAGGAGGGGTAGAGTGATAGTATGATCACCACCAAGGGTGATGACTCTAGGAAGAGTTCGGCTCTTCAGGGCTGGACCAGACTTGTCTGCATCTGTGGCTGGTGGACGAGAGAGGATGTTGTAGTGGCCCTCCTCGATCTGTCGAAGCGCCCACTGGTTATCGTATCTTGGGTCGTTAGGACAGTGGCGCGTGATCATAGGAGCTAAACTTACGAGGTGACTGGAATATCACCACAGTCGAGAACTGTGGCCCAGCTGTTGAAGGGGTTGGTAGCCAGAGGTACATTGTAACCTCCACTACAGCATCAGTTAGTCTTGGCGGAGGAAAGGCAGCACGAGGGCTGGCTTACTAAAGGTTGAGTCGTCGAGAGCCCTGTCGGATACCAGAAGGTCCGAAGCGAGCACCAGGTCTGTAAGAAGTACCTGTATCGAAGGGAGCACCGATGAAAGCAATGTCGTACTTGATGCTGTTTGCTTTCAAGCATGGTTGATATGGCAGGCGTCCAAAGGTGCTGATACCGGAGAAGACGGAGTCGGCCTAGACTTTATCAGTCTGATTTTCCACCATGAAGTTATTGATACTTACCTGAGTGCCGCCATCGCCGGGAAGGGTGTTGTACCAGAGACCTTGGTGAGGACCTGACATGGGCTCTTGGTCATGGCTATGGTCGCCGTGGGCGAGAGCCACGGAGGCAAGGCTCAGTGAGAGGAGGGACTTGTACAACATTCTGAGGGGGACTTTCGAAGGGACACTGTCGAGGATGCTATATCAAGCAAAAGGTAGAGTCAAAGCGAGTATTTATGCCATGGCAAAGCTCGGCTTCCGGAGACGCTCAAATCAGCATCACAGGTGCATTTGTGCCAACCACTGGTCCATCATTCCATCAACGTAATTCCATCTACCAACTAATTCCTCTTTCTCCAAAGTGATATCATCATAAAGCCCTCCTGCAGAAACCATCATCACTTACAACCTCAACATCAACGGGCGTCCTCGAAGCGCGTAAGTATCTAGAATAGGCTAGTCTGGGGTAAATTCCTCGATGCAGCTAGAATCAGATCGGCACCCCGCAACCTCCGCATTCTTATCGTGGCTAAGTTGCCGAATCGAGTAAACCTATGATACGTGCTGATAAGCTTCTTGTACGACGATGAGTTCTCGTTAATGCTTTTCGAGGCAATACTGTGTTACGCTGGCGCAAGTTGATGATCGTGAGGTTGCAAATCCCGCAGACTAACGAAAATGGCGCGTTGCAGCTGAATATGCCGACATCCCACCATGACCGCATGCTTATCAGCGGTTCTGTGTTGGCAAAAGTTTTACCAAATTGCAATAGTGCCTCTTACCGGCTTCTAATGGCAAAGGATTATCGAATTGAAAGTAATTGAGAAGTCCTGTTGATTCGCCCCGAGTTTGGCTGTCGTTTGCTGAGTTTCGAAGCCTTTTCCTTCATCACCATCATCATCCTCCAAGGGAGTCGCTCAAACCACACAAACAGCACGCAAAATGGCTCCTCAACCTCAAACCCGTCGCCCTCACTTTGAGTCCTTCCCAGACGAAGAAACCCCCCTCATCCAGCCTATCCAAGACTCGTCGATCGAACCCAAGAGTCGCTCACCATGGCTCGACGAAACCGTCATCCTCGTGAAAGCCTCTGTACCAGTCATACTGGCCTACATGCTCCAGAACAGTCTTCAAACAGTCTCCATCCTCATGGTCGGCCGTCTCTCGCCCGAATCTCTGGCTACCGCTGCGTTCTCGTACATGTTCGCCATGGCAACAGCTTGGCTCATTGCTCTCGGTGGCACCACTGCCCTCGATACGCTCGGTTCGAGTACCTATACAAGTTCAAAGAACAAGCATGACCTTGGAATACTGTTGCAGAGGGGCTTGTTTGTCTTGACTGGCTTCTATGCAGTAGTTGCTCTCATCTGGTGCTTCTCAGGATACATCTTCCGGGCCCTTGGACAAGAGGACTTCATCTGTGTTCAAGGACCCAAGTTCTTGCAGTTGTTGATCCCCGGTGGTCTTGGTTACGTATGGTTTGAGGCAATGAAGAAGTACCTTCAGGCCCAAGGCATTTACCGTCCTGGCACCTATGCACTACTCGTCACGTCTCCCCTCAACGCTTTGCTCAACTACATATTCATCTACCCTCTTGGCTTTGGTCTTTACGGATCACCTATTGCCACTGGCATCTCATATTGGCTCTCATTCTTCATCTTGGTTGGTTACGCCACTTTCGTCAAGGGAGGCGAATGCTGGGGTGGACTTGAGCCACGTCGAGCTCTTCAACATCTCGGACCTTTTGCAAAGCTTGCTTTCCTCGGTGTTATTCACGTGGGTACAGAGTGGTGGGCCTTTGAGATTGTCGCTCTCGCAGCTGGCCGTCTTGGAACAATTCCTCTAGCTGCTCAGTCTGTTGTCATGACCTTGGATCAAATCATCAACACCATTCCCTTTGGCCTTGGAGTTGCTGCATCCTCCAGGCTGGGCAACCTCTTAGGTTTGGGGGATCCTATGCAGGCAAGACGCTGTGCCCACGCTGCAGCACTGCTATCTGTGTTCTTCGGAACTGTCATCCTTGCGATCCTCATGTCTACAAAGAATGTCATCGGTCGATTATTCAACGACGATGAGGATGTCATTTCACTTGTCGCTCATATCATGCCTTATGTCGCACTCTTCCAGATCGCAGATGGCCTTAATGGAAGTTGTGGAGGAGCTCTGCGAGGCATGGGGCGACAATGGGTTGGGGCACTCGTCAATTGTATTAGCTACTATGGAGGTGCACTACCAGCAGGAATTTGGCTTGCTTTCCACGGCTGGGGTCTTTCTGGACTTTGGGCTGGGCAATGTGTTGCACTGTTTCTGGTTGGTATTCTAGAGTGGATTATAATTGCTTTGTGTGACTGGCGAAAAGAGATTCAGAGGGCTGCAGACAGAATTGAGAATGGTGGCATGGAGATTGTGCATTGAGATAGACCGCCAGGTAGAAAATATTAGATTAGTCAATCTCACCACGAATCATGGAAATTCTCGCCTCAGCCTCCCAGTTCTACTCTTTCCGTGACTTCTAGGTATGCCAGGACGGCACATATCGTCCATTGAGCGTAAGATCTCCGCATGAATAATGTCGTAGCCAAGTCGTAAGATTCTGGACCGATGTAACGGTTCTGCGCCGAGATAAGACGGAAATCTGGAACCCCCAATTGATAAGACGAGCTGGGGTTACAATTAGTATCGCATTCTAGCAAAACCATCTTCTCTGATAAGAAAAAACGTGGTATCGGCATCCGTCTGCCGCATGATAAACATGGTGCTAGCCAGAATAGGGTCGCACACGCACTGAAGCCACTGAAGCCTATCTCCGTGTTACTTATCTTTGCCTCATACGGCCATGCATATATAGATATAAATGCATGCGTCTCAATTGTAAATGGTTGTTTATAGCGGGAATTGTAGCATGTGATTGTGTGCAATTGAGTCTGATTATCACTTCTTGTACCATCTTTGATCATAGTACTGAACCAATCGCAATGGAGGTTGAGAAGGTCAACGGTGGTATCCTTGAGAAAGGAGACATCACTGAAGGAGAAACAACCGAACAAGGCTCCGTCATCAATGCGTCTGGCCATACAGATCAGCTTACTCGCCAGTATGGTCTCGTTGGGCTCACAGGCATTGCAGTGACAGTCAACAATGCCTGGGTTGTCCTTGGCTCCTCAATCTCAGTATCGATCCTCAGCGGTGGCATT
Organism: Fusarium pseudoanthophilum; assembly: GCA_013395995.1. Classification (NCBI taxonomy): domain Eukaryota; kingdom Fungi; phylum Ascomycota; class Sordariomycetes; order Hypocreales; family Nectriaceae; genus Fusarium; species Fusarium pseudoanthophilum. The sequence continues at coordinate 53,933 of JAAOAR010000452.1, read as the reverse complement.
TCAGGTGTCATCTACGGCCTCATTGTGGCAGTGATCTACTACACTTTCATTGGTCTAAGTATATCAGAGGTATGCATGATCTCCCAGACCTAGCTCGGCACATCTAATATCTCCCAAGTTTGCTTCATCATGCCCCAGCTCTGGCGGTGTCTATCACTGGGCCACCATAGCTGCTGGACCAAAATGGGGTCGTGTCACCGGCTTTTATACTGGATGGATCAACTTCTACGGCTGGATGTTCGGTCTCGCATCGCTAGTCCAAGTCACCGCCAACGCAGGTGTTCAATGCTACGCCACTCTCACGCCCGGCTTCTCTCCATCAGCATGGCATGTCTACGTCGCTTACCTGATCGTCATCTGGCTCAGTACCTTCGTCGTCATTTTCTCGAACCGACTTGTTCCATATACACAGAAGCTTGGCCTATTCCTCGTCGTCGCAGGTGGTCTTGTGACTATCATTATCGTCGCTGTTATGCCATCAAAGCATGCTTCTAGCGATTTCGTCTGGAACTCGTTCCACGAGAACAACCTAACTGGATGGAACGATGGTGTTGCGTTCATGGTTGGTATCCTCAACGGAGCTTTCACGATTGGAACTCTCGATGCGATCACCCATATGGCTGAAGAGACCAAGAACCCGAAGAAGGATCTTCCTCGAGCTATCTTTCTTTACATTTCTATCGGTGGTGTCTATGCTTTGGCCTTTGCTATTGTCCTGGGATATGCCATCTCCGACCTTTCCGTTCTCCAAGGGAACTCGAACACCTTCCCTCTGGCTGGTATCTACCATCAAGCGACCGGGAGTGCAGCAGCCACATTCGCTTTGTTGTTCATCATTCTCATCTCGTCTCTTTGCTGTGTCATTGGAACAGTCTTGACCAACTGCCGTACCTATTGGACCCTCGCCCGAGACCAAGCTGTGCCATTCTCAAATGTATTCAGCAGAGTGAGTGCGAAGCTTGGTACCCCAGTTGAGTCAACTCTCTTTGTGGCAGTCATTGCCTCGGGTATCGGTGCAATCCCGCTGGGAAGTTCGGTTGGTTTCAGTAACTTGACTGGATCTTTCATCATCATCACAACTGTGTCCTACGCTATCCCAATTGTGTCAAATGTCTTGAGTGGCCGCAAACGATTCTCGCCCGGTCCCTTCCACCTGAAGAACCTTGGGTACTGGATCAACGGACTTACTATACTACTGATTGTGGTCTTTGACGTGTTCTTTTGTTTCCGCAAGTATCCCTCAACCCGTGTTTTCTCCGAAATTTCACTGACCGCTGGTAGCCTTCGGTATGCCATTTGATGCAACAACTATGAACTACAACTCTGTTATTCTGTGTGGTCTCTGTTTCTTGATTACGGTATGGTGGTTCCTGTCAGCCTCGAAGCATTACCCAGGACCTACGTTTCATCAGGTTTATGATGGAGATGAAAACAAAGAAACAGTATCTTAGGGAGGCACAGATCCTACTTCAGTCTTCTTGTAATACATATATAAGCCGTCAATTTAACCACTGATTCATTCTTCGCACTTGGCCTAGGCCCATCGAGTTTCGTCCCAATCAGAAGCATCCACAGTAGTAGGCAAACACTGAAGGAACAACCAACAGCATCCTCACGACGGCGCCGTTCTCCACAGTGTTTGCTGGTACTCCTATGTTCATAGACAAAAGATCATTAAAGCTGGTCCCCGATTATCCGATTTGGGAGGACCTAGAAACTTGGAAACTTCAAAGGAGAGACTGGTGGCCCAAGGTCAGATCTCCTTGTAATCTCAACTGTAACCTTGACACTACTACATAAGAGCCGGAATGGATGTCTGCGCTAGATAAGGCCTAGAGGGTTGTATGTTCAATAGCCTTGGCGATCAATCCCAGCTGCGACAGCTTCAATCTTTGATACGTTCCGATGCTGATCATGATGGCAGTTATTTTCAATCCATGGGCCAGTCACAGTCCAGCACGTGTGTCATCATGCATAAGGCGGAGTCGTTGAGGCTCAGAGCCCAGCACCTGTCAGATGAGGCAGACTCAGCTTTACTACTTACTTTGTCAATTCCTCCATATCTTCGGTAATTTAAAATAACTTCATCTGCATCAAAATGGCAGAAATACTCGGCCTGGCCTCCAGTATTATCACAATAGTCGAAGTAGCAGGGAAGCTCGGCACCAACACCATCCGACTCAAGCGATTATGGGACGAAGTGCAAGATGTCCCCGCCAGCATTCAGAGATGCATCGAGCAATTGGAGATCTTGGCTCCTGCCATTGAAGAAATGGACCACGAGTTTGAAAAGACTCGCAACATGACCCGAAATGATTCTGCGGCCAAGCGAAGCCTGGAATATTCTCGGAAGGCCGTGGGGACTCTCGACACCTTGGTCAGAGACATGGAGAAGCAGATCAGCGCGGCAAAGGCCAGTAGAAGACTGGTAGCCCAGCTCAAAGTCAGGATTAAAAGAGACGTGATTGAGGATCACCAGCATAGACTCACATCAGCCCTTCAGCTGTTGTCTCTCTCCCAACAAACCTGCTTGATGTGAGTGCTTGGCAATGTTGCTAGATGTAAGAACATGCTGGCTGACATACAAAGTGCTTTATCGCGCGCCCAGCCGGATATTATCATTTCCGAAATAAGAAAATGGCGTGACTCAGAGCATCAGAAGCATTTTTCAGTAAACACTGAAGAAGGCGACCAGTCGATACAGATTGAAGAACCTGAAGAGGCACAGGCCTACGACTCTCAGAATTACTTTAAGTCACCTGGATCACCCAACTTCAGTCTGTGGTCCGCCAAGAAGCCATTGGCAAAAATTCGACCCGGTCTACTAGGCAGCTTCGCTTTCCAGTCTTACGAGGTTGTTGAAAGCCCCTCAATCCACTACGTGCCAGAAAAGGCACGATGTTAGTCATCTTTGTTATCCCACGCAAACGCTATGAAAATGACTAATATGGCTTCTAGTCTTTCAAGCAAGGGTACAAATACCTTGGTTCATACAAAGATCGTGGGACTTGTCAGTACTTCGAGCATCGGCCGGGTGGACTTTCCAACTGAACACTAGTAACATTCGGCCCTGGAGTGCTAAAATATTCCAGGCCGTCAGAAGGGGGGAAGTTGACCATATTATAGAACTTCTCAAGAACAAAGAGGCATCGATCTATGATGTAGATTCTTATGGATATTCATTACTTGACGTGAGTTGCCATGTCTTTGGGTCAAACGCAGCCTGACTTTTTAGATTGCCATTTCACACCAACAGCTCGAAACCATCAAGGCTCTCATTCTCATTGGAATGAGCATTTCTGATGTCGACGCTTCGAATCTATTTCTGACCATAAACTACTGGGCGCGGATGTATCCTCAAACAGAGGGTCCAATAGAGCTTGCCCATCAGTGGACAAAAGAAATAGGGGGCATATCAAGTGAGTATCTGGAATTGCATCCTTTCACAGATACCTTCTGGAGAGTTCCAAGTTTGTACACTCTTTTATCAGAGACAGGATCTGTCCGTCAAGTGTTGCCCTCATTTGCATGGTTCGATGTCGACCCAGCGGTCCCTTTAGAGCTGATAAAAAGTGGTCTCGCTGGAATTTCAGACTTTCCTCCGTTTGACTGCTCAACACGCTCGGATAATACTTGCCACTGCTATGATTCGAACCTCATATTCCAGTATTTCCACGCACTCTTGAACAATGACAAGGGCTTCCACGACTGGAGGTGCTTAGCGAGAAAGGCGCTCCTGGGAGTTTCACCCTTGGATATCGTTCATCCCCATGATGGAGCCTTCTGGAATCTTGCCAGTACTCTTGAAGCACTATGGAAGCGGCAATTCCGACTCCTCCCTTTCGAAAGGTGGATACAAAACGCCGTTACTCTGTGGCTCGAGGATGTTGCAGCAGCTGGCATCAACCTAGTAGAGTATATGAGTCTAGAACTATTATACAGCCGGGATCTCCAAAGGGATGCCGTGTGTCAGGACACGAGAATGGAGTTTCGGCTAGGGGCGCATTTACCGGAGTCTGGGCCTTCACTGGTAATTCTGTCAGTAGGGCCACGTGCTGATGACTGGTCCTTTTCTTGGGATCCATGTGTAGAGGAGCTGTCTGGCGAGTTCTGGAAAGCACTTGAAGATTCTCAGATAAGAGTGCCTGGAGCTTGGGTAGATGATACAACTGAGGACTTTGAGTGCCTTATGGGAGAACCCGACCTATGTTACTTCCAGCGGCAGGAGAAGTACTTCAAGAATACGTCCAATATGGCCACCAATGAAATTCCGAAAGAAATAAATATGCAAGCCACGCGCCTGCAGGGGCCGGAGTGGCCTGAGATCGAATATCGCGAAGGGTTGCGAGTACGAGGAATGACTACGTGTGAGGAGTTTTCGCCGCATGAGGAACGGTTTTGGCCTTGACTTCTGGTCTTTAAAGAGCATTCCAGATCGGCGTTCGCAGCATGCTGACGGGGTTGGGAGTTTGAACTTCACTGTATTCTCAAATGACAACGCTCAGGCTGGTCTCTCCTAAATACTTGGGTAGTTTAAGGCTCTGTGACTTGCACGAAACGTCCCAGAACGGCTATTGGCTTCATCCCTGTCTATACAATCTTCTCCGATTCCTCGAACTTAGACATACAGTGGTCAATGGTTCTTACCCCCTGGTAAAATATATTTAGAAGGATCTGTCAAGAGACCAGCCGCTTTTCTAACCACTGCGGGCTTTAGAAAGCCCCATTCCTTTTTGACAGATTGGTGAGGCTTGACAACACTGTCACCAGTGAGCTGATAGTCGCAGCCGCTTGACTATTCCTAGTGTTCAAAATCGATAGTTTCTCAAAACTACACTAAAGTTAGTAGAGTCCAGCTCCAGTGGGCAGATTACAATTTCCCATCCTACGTCTCCCGGCTTTTATCAGCTGAGACATTCGCGAATGGAAGCTTAATTCTCTTTCCCTTCATTCTCATCCTCAGGGATTCTTTTTGTATCTCAGAATGATCCCGCTTCGAACAATCATGTTGTCATGCCTGGCCATGGCCCCTGTGGCTGTCTTGGCGGGTGCATGCAAGCCCAAATCCACTGATCTTACAACGGCCGGCTCCTCCAATCTGCAGACCGCGTCTTCATCTGAAGCCTTGCAGTCGACTACAATCGATCTCACAACCACGATCGCTTCGACGATTGAGACGACCACAGAAGCATCTACCATTGAGACAACATCCGAAACCGCAGCCAGTACTTCCAGCGCTTCATGCGCAAGCTACACCCAAGTCATCCCGCCTCCCAGCGGTAAAGTCTGCGCAAAGGAAGTCAGCAGAGGATAGTCTGTGGATTCCTCGCCCCTCTACCTTAGATCCCAACTGTCAACAACTGGTTTGACCGGATGCGCCAAATACTGTGCAGATACCCCAAGCTGTGTTTCCTTCTATGTAGAGTTTAACTCCGTTGCTCCTGGTGCGCCGGTTATGACAGTCTGCTTCATGTTCAAGGGATATGAGAAGGATATTCCCTTCGGCGAAGGACGGGCTGGAGGGCCGAGGTACTATGAGCAGGGCTGCTTTGCTTGTGTTGGTGATGAGGCGCCTCAGCCACCTATCCCCAGCTAAGAGGCGTGGTTCAAAACTTTTGGAAATACTAGGCCCAAGACATACGATGTCATGTAATAGAGATCATTGCAATTTTTCTCATCTTAAATTAGTAGTTGAACATGTTTTTCATGATCTATCCGCGTGCGTCACAAGAAAGCTGAGCAAATCGTCAACTTCTTCTGGTGCTTTGAACCAATGTCCCTCTTGCTCTGCACCTTGATATTCTCTCCACTCAACCGTAAAGCCAGCCTCAATGATGATGTCTCGCGCCTTTCTTCCCAGTTCGACATCAACATACGCATCGTCAGTTCCATGGCCAAGAAAGACAGTTGTTGATGGAAGCATCTCTTGGGATTTTGAAAGTGAGACCTTTGACTGAGCCAACATCCCAGCGACAAACTCAGTTCCTGCATCTATAGGCGGCTTTTGCTCATTTGATAGGTATTTCTCGATACTGGAAGCAAAGGGGAGCCAAGTATTTGTAGCAAAAAAGGCGCCGAGTGGTCTCTCGACAGAGTCCAAACAAATCAATGTCCATATTGCCACCGCTGCACCTTGACTAATTCCGCCCAGGACCACTCTTGATGTATCTCCGCCAAGTCTTTCGATCTCCTGGTCTAGAATCGTCTTGATGTAGCTGACCGACTGCCTGATACCCGGGATTTGAAGGTCTTGTCGAGCAATAGTATCCGTCAAAGAATGAGCCTCAAACCACGCGGGCATGTCCTCCTCAAAAGTCGTACTCCATAGCTCACGCGAGGAAGGAAACACCCATCGCCAGCTGGGTAATTTCTGGGCAAGGCTGGATTGATCTGACAGTAAAGTCTCTTCGAAGAGCTCCTGGGCAAACTCTTCACCGCTGCTTCCTCGGCCGTGGAGGAGAACTACTGTATGGGTGTGTGATTCAGTTGGCTCAACTATATACGTTGGGCCAAATGCTTCACTTTGGCTCCCAGTCGCGTTGGCTTTGTCACTCATTGTGAGAATGATGTTGAGGGGAAAATGTCAGCCTGTAATTACTGAGTGGAGACAGCCGATGGCCAGCTACTGCTTCTGAACCTTGAACAGACAAAAGAGGGATTAAAAGTCTGTCCATAGTGAAAAGCTTTTTGATTCAGATGAATCATCTAGATGAGCAGCTCTCATATACACAACTCATGCAAATATAACGTCCCTATTACTTCAATTGCGCAAACAAAGTCCTCTCTGATTCAATACTCCTCAGACTACTTGGTTAACCTATACCACGGGGAAGCAAGGACCGAAAACCAGGCAGGTGGGTAGGAAAATAACCCACACAGCAAGCTAAGTTGACAGAAATATCTGGTGGAGATATCAGTCAAAAGTGGCTGCGATAATTATGTCAATTGGTTTCATGTGTGGATTATATTCCAACCCACCTGCCAGGGCATTCGAGAGAAATGATCCCTATGTATAGATAAGCGTTGGGAAAATGAAATATGTTAGAGTTCTGAGAAACAGGGTAATAAGGAATAAAACCCGTGTATTTCTTTATCTATTCGTACAAGTTTAATCCATTGATCAGGAACATTCAATGCTAGACTTTTGAGACATGGCTCGGATAAGCAACGTCCACGATATTTCGCTGGGCTGGCCATAGGCGAACCAAGGCCGTTTGGCATTTACCGATCCCTAATTGCTTTAGTGTAACTATGTCGTGCAGCATCGCAGGGAGAAAGCAGCCGCAGCCTTACCGAAGCCTCAAATCAAGATCAATCTGACGGAAAATGCCAAATCGGATATCTTGGCATTGAATCTCGCAGAGCTCCCCGCAAGTGGCGGCTCTCGTTTCCGGGCGACAATTGGGCGGGGTATTTATCCGTCAATGAGGGGATTTCGCTTTTCCGTCTCTTGGCTTAATGCCATCGACAAATGTGGAGATACGGATATCCGATTTCTTCACTATAATATATAATTTCTATTCAAGAATACAACATGAAGGAATTCTCTGAGTATGCAAACATTGTCGAAACCATGACTATCAGACACGACTCTAATGCCGTTGAGGCTCACAAGCCTGCTGTGCAGCCCTCACAGGCGAAGCTGTTCACCTTGGACGAGATGATCAAGCGTCGCGCCGTGGAGCTGGGAGATACAATCTTGATGGGTGCGCCGGAGACGGGTGTTGACGATTTCAAGGAGCATAGTGCTGTGGATATTGATAGATATGCTGATGCGGCTGTTGCGAGACTCCAGAGCCTGGGCCTTGAGCCTGTAGTAAGTTCATTTCATTAAGTTCTAGGGATGAAACTAACTGAATAGGATCCAACGCTTGAAAAAGCACCAGTTATTGGCATGCTGGGCCAGTCTGGCATTCACGTCGTGATACAAATCATTGCTCTCAACAGATTAGGATACTCTTCATTTCTGATCTCAACAAGACTTGCAAGCCCAGCTATTACCCAACTTCTCACTCTAGCGGACTGCAATGTTATCCTAACAACGCCACCATTTCACCCTGTTCTGAAGGAAGTTCAACAAAACCGCCAACTCGAGATTCTTCCTCTCTTGCAAAGCGCAGACATATTCCATCACAATGCACCAAGATTTGTCAGAGATTACAGCCCCGAAGCTGAGTCTCGGAAAGTAGCAGTCATTATCCACTCTTCCGGCTCAACAGGTCTCCCCAAGCCAATCTATCTCACCAACTCAAGCTGCATCGGCGCTTTTGCCGTACATATGAACATGCGAGCGTTCCTCACATCACCATTCTTTCACAGCCATGGATTTTACGAGGTGTTCCGATCGATCTACTCCGGCAAACCTATTTATTTCACGAATTACGGATTGCCTTTGACAAGGGAGACAGTCATGGCGCAACTCAAGGCTACAAAGCCTGAGATCTTCCACTGTGTTCCTTATGTCATCAAGTTGCTTGCTGAGAGTGAGGAGGGTATTCAGATGCTAGCTGATATGAAGCTTGTACTGTATGCGGGAAGTGGATGTCCGGATGATCTGGGTGATCGACTGGTAGAGAGAGGCGTTAATCTCTGCGGCAACTACGGAGCGTGAGTATCACTCGTCCCATACAGGAACCAGCTAACATGTTTCAGCACCGAGACTGGAAGACTTGCCACCTCTGCTCGACCTGAAGGTGACAAGGCGTGGAACTACATCCGTGTCCTTCCCCCAGCGGAGCCCTACACCATCTTTGACGAAGTCGCTCCCGGCCTTTTCGAGTGCGTAGCTTTAGATGGCCTCCCATCAAAGAGCACTACCAACTCAGACAACCCACCTGGATCATTCCGCACTCGAGATCTCTTCACACAACATCCTACAAGGCCTAACCTATGGAAATTCGCCTGCCGATTGGATGATCGTTTCACTCTCATCAATGGCGAAAAGGTCCTTCCCATCCCCATTGAAGGTCGTATTCGACAAGAGGAAATCGTCAAGGAAGCGATTGTCTTTGGTGATGGAAGGACATATCCCGGTATTCTGATCGTCAAGGCTGATCGGGTGGCCGATATGCCAGATGATGAGTTCCTCGATGCTATTTGGCCATCCGTCGAGGACGCCAACTCACGGGCAGAGTCATTCTCACGAATTCCCAAGGAACTTGTCGTCATTGTACCAGCAGACTCAGCGTACCCGCGTACGGATAAGGGCACTTTCATCAGAGTCCCTACATATCGCCAATTCGAGAAGGAGATCGAGGCTGCTTACAACAGATACGAGGGCCAAGGCGATGAAGCCGGTTCGCTAGCACTCGAGGGCTCCGAGCTAGAAGATTACCTTCTACAACAATTGAAGAGCAAGTGCGGTGCCGATCTCGAGTCTTCTGAAGCAGATTTCTTTGCCTCGGGCGTTGATAGTCTTCAGTGCATTCAGATGTGGAGTCTCATCAAGCGAGAGATCGACCTTGGTGGCAGACAATCTGAACTGGGACAGAATGTGCTGTATGAGACTGGCAACGTCAAGTTGCTTGCTCGTCAGCTGGAGAGGTTGAGAAGTGGTGCGAATGATGAGACGCAGGATCAGCTGAAGATCATGGAAGGGCTGATTGAGAAGTACTCTACCTTTGAACGTCATGTCCCCGGATCGGCGGCCCAACCTGAGAAGGAGCTCGTACTACTCACTGGTGTTACCGGTGCTCTTGGAGCCCATGCCCTCGCCCAACTCACAGCTCGGCCCAACGTTGGAGCAGTATGGGCTTTAGTCCGAGCAGCCAGCGACACCGCCGCTACCGAAAGACTCTACAGCTCCCTCCAAGCTCGCGGTCTATCTCTCAACGAAGAGCAACGAAGCAAAGTCCTTGCTCTTCCCTGTGATCTCAGCCGTCCAGACCTCGGCCTCAGCGAATCCCACATCTCCGAGCTCCGCACCAAACTCACAACCATAATCCACAGTGCATGGGCAGTCAACTTCAACATCTCCGTGCAATCCTTCGAGGACCAACACATCAAAGCAGTGCACAATCTCATCCAACTAAGTCTCTCCGTGCAAACACCCAAGCCAGCGCGATTCTTCTTCTGCTCCTCTGTTTCATCGGCGGGAGGTTCACCGCGCCCCGGAAAGGTTCTTGAGGCGCAGGTTCCTTCGCCTGCACATGCTCAGCATACTGGTTATGCGAGGTCTAAGTATGTTGCTGAGCATATCACTGGTAATGCTTGTAAGAATGCTGGTGCCGTGGCGAGGGTTTTGAGATTGGGACAGTTGGTTGGTGATACCAAGGTTGGGGAGTGGAATACGACTGAGGGAATTCCCTTGATGATCCAGACGGCTGTTACGCTTGGTGCTCTGCCAGCTTTGAATGAGGTAAGCTTCTCCATTCTATGTTGAAGTATAGTTGCTTACATGAACAGGAAATGACCTGGCTACCCGTTGATCTCGCTGCTTCAACGATCCTCGACCTCGCCAGCCTCGGCGCATCATCACCCTCAGACCGATCTTCCGACCCCGATCTGGTCTATCACATCCTCAACCCCGTACGCTTCCACTGGGCAAATGATATGCTTCCATCCATGACAAAAGCCGGCTTCAAGTTCGAGACCCTCCCCACAGACCAATGGATGGATCGTCTTCGCAACTCAGAGCGCGATCCCGCCAAGAACCCCCCTATCAAGCTGCTGGATTGGTTCGAGGGCAAGTATGGCAGCAAGGCTGCTTCATCAGCTGAGAAAGGGCCATTGGATTACCTTACGGATAAGTCAAGGGAGGATAGTGAGACGCTGAGAAATGTGCCGGATGTCACGAATGTGGAGTATGTTAAGATGATGCTTGGACGGTTACAAGCACGTTGGGCAGAGAAGGTTTGAGTTAAGCGATGAAATTCATTGGATCGTTAAATACTATAAGTTCATGCTTCTAAAAACGCTCTTTCTAAGTTCTAAAATCCAAGTGCGTGAATGATTCGTTCCGTCGCTGTAAAATGTATGCATCGTCCTCTGTCAACCACGGTATCTCTTATCTTGAGCACCTCAGTCTTCTTGGTTTTCCTCATCCTCCGTCTGGACCTGCTGCTCCGACAACCTCGGGTTCCGGAGGGCAAGTGCGAATATAATCATGGGTATGCAAACGCAAATTCCGGCAATGCAGAGAAGTCTCTGTACAGAACTGTAGCTGCTGGTAATCGCGTCTCGAATGGCTGTCCCGACTGGATAGTCCGGTATCACAGCAAAAGGCGAGTTGTAAATTCTTTTGGCAAGGGTTTCGTCTGGTTGGAAATCCAGGTTATGCTTCAGAGCTTTGTAGAGAGTTTGAGTCCAGATAGCGCCTGAAAGACATGTTCCAAGCGCACTTCCAACGTTGTAGAACGAGAGGTAAAGACCTGTGAGAATGGCCACGTGCTCTCGAGTTGCTGAGGCTTGGATAGATGCTTGAGTCGGATAAGCGAAGAACCCGCCCGCCACTCCGAGGAGAATCTGTGCGGCAATGATTCCGTCCTGAGATGATGTCGAAGCGCCACCTGGGTATAAGATCAAAACACCGAAAGCAACCATAAACAGAAGTGTACCCCCGACAATGATGAACTTGAGTCGACGGATCTTAAAAATGACCAGACCAGCTAGAACTCCAGTGATGACTCCGAAGAATGAGAAGAACGAGATGACGCGGGTAGCGTTCTCGATAGAAAAGTCAAAGGCGACAATGAGGATCGTGTAAAGGTAGTTTCCTTGCGTGCACCATGCTAGGTTAAGAAGACTCCGGACTGCCAAGGCCGACCAGACACCTCTGTCGCGGAGCAGATGGAATGGGACTAGAGGATGACGAGCACCGCGTTGTTCCCAAGTGATGAAAGCAATCATGAAACAGAAGCCGAGGACCAGAGGGAGAATGATGTACCAACTGCGCCAGTGGCTGGCGGTTCCACCAGCGACGGTCAAAGGGGCTAGAATGAGCGAGAAAGCGAGGACAAGAAGTACTAGACCGATGATATCGAGTTGGTGGAAGAGATCTGCTCTGCCTTTCTTGGTCTTGAGAGAAACCAGGACAATCTCATCGCTCTCCTTGCCGCTCTCGGATTCCCAGGTTTTCCTCTCAAGAAAGTAAAGGCATGATAGGAGAGGCAGCGAGGCAATGGGGTAGATGATAGCCCACATTCCAAGACCCCATCTCCAAGTTGTCGTGCTCAGTACCGCTGAAGTGATGTTTCCGCTGATCCAGGTGTTGATGAGGAATGGGATCGCTGGGAGATAGCTGAAAAAGACGCGCGCTCGCATGGATGAAAAGTCGGCGATGAGAACTTCTAAAAGAAGGACTATGCATGTATATCCCGTTTGGTAAATAACTGATCCCGTGCAGAAGACCTCGACTGACGGCGCAGTCGACTCGATCGCGATGCCGATGGTATAAAGAACTGTTGATATGGCGATGACTTCGAACCTGCCAAAGACATCTGCCACCTTTGCCGCCGTAGGTTGAACCGCCACCGCGATGACATTGCGCAAGACATTAATCGTAGAAAGATACGAATGCAGATCAAAACTCGACGTTGCATAAGACTGATACGCCAAACGAACCTGACTCTCTAAACCATACGCATACCCAACGAGGAAAATACCCGTAAAGAGCCAGATCCGATGTGCGCGGGTGAGGTTTTTCGACACTACCGCCATGCGCGCCACGCCCGCCGAGAGCCTCTTAGGATTAGCAGGCCTCGCGGCATTTTGCGATACGTCACTTGAGCTTGGTTCCGGAGCGCCCAGAAGCGGCGCTGTTTCTGAGGACATTTTCGGGTTGGTGATGAGGAGGTGAGGAATTTTTCATGAGGTGAAACAAGAAAGCTGCAGGTTCAGGCAGCAAAGGCCAGGGGTAGAGGGGACAAGAGTCATCTGATTTGATTACGAGTGACTTGACCTTGTGACAACGCATGACAAAGCTCATCTGATAAGATTTCATGTCCAATAGCGGCGGATCTAACCGTGGGCTAAGTGGGGACTTGACGCCATTATCACGAATTTGATGCCTGAGGCTTGAGAACATCGGAAGAGATATCGCCAACGAGGGTTGTAAATTATGTGGATATCAATATTGTATACAACTCTGCCTCAAATGTTGACAAGTATTACCAAAATGTAGTCTGGCACGCTGCTATTGATCTGCTGTGCCCCTCTGTCAGATTCTGCCAATGTCACCTTTCAAAAGGTTTCGGATTGGACTGAGCTTATCAGATCATGCAGGCCAAAACTCAATCCAGGCACCGAAGTAACGGTGTTTGTACCAGTGCAAAGCTTACTCGAGGCTGGTACGGTTAATAGAGGCACATGAATACAGTTTTTCTTCTTTCACGGCCGAATACTTCGAATTTTACCAAAAGCGTGCAAGGTATGCAAAACTGGTGACAATTTTATCCACTTAATCCATATATCCAACAATGATCTATCGCACCTCAAAGACACTGGATAGCTGACTGGGTCTTGGGTACTACGGTCTCCATCTACCAAAAGAAACTCAACAAGTGCCGAGGAACGACACCTTCTCCATAGCCCGACGGATCCGACCGTTAAAAAAGTACAAAGGAACAGCGAGAGACCCCAATGCAAAAAGGATGCCCCCGAACAAGATGTAAGTATCCCTGATACCCATCACACTGATCCAAGAATTGAACGAATGACTGTACCCAAAAGAAATGACATTTCTTCCTCCACAAGTCAGCACTATTGCAGGTCCCGACATGTGCGGCAGTAATTCTCCAAGCCAAACTCCAGTCACAGCCGAGATAGCACAGAAGCCGAAGTAGAACAGGGCGAAAGCAGCATGCATGCCCACCCAGCTATACTTCGATGGATTCCCTGCCACGATGCCATAGATTATCATGCCCAGAAAGCAGAAAATGGACGGGAGAATGAAATTAGGGAGAACATGCTCAGGCTCTCGAACGCCGCCATTTCTCTTGGTCAAGTAGCGACTGATGGGTTCTGCTAGCTCGCCGTATCCCAGACCAAAAAGCGCCCCGATAGCCGCTCCTATTTGCACCGTTCCGACGGTTTCTGGGGAGAAGTTCCAGGGCGGCATCTCAAGGCGCTGGGCATAAGTCAAGCTCAGCACCACGAGACCTCCAAACACCATACTGTTGAACAGCAGGACCCAAAGAGCGCCTGGCACAAGGACACAAAGAAATATGTCTTTGTATGCGCCAAAGAACCGGGCGACAGGCGATGGTTGAACTGTGAAAAGTGCAAACTGACGCTTGTACGAGAGCTCTGTGGGGTTCTCTGACCGAGCATCGTCAATGTCAAAACCAGCGTCCCGAGCGGCTTGGGGTGAAGCAAAGGTTCGATGAGTACCATAGGCATCCGTTGCGTGGATTCTCCCGCTAAGCTCTGCAGCTCGACGGTTGAAAAGAGTCTCGGGGACGCAGAAGATGATGAGTATCATAGCAAAGACTGCAAAGGCTAACCAGAACCAATAGTTGAGTCTCCAATTGCCACCCGAGTTCTCAATGATAAAGGGAATGGGGACCAGTAGTATAGAAGACCCGATGGCGGTGAACGCCCAATAGGCAGTGAGTCGTGCGCTTCGCTTATATAGGAATGACATGTCGAGGACGATAATCGGTAGCTACCAGCCATTAGCCTCGAGCTTTTGCGTTGATCAAGAGAAGAAGCGGGACATACCAGACAGTCTGAGATACCTGCAGTGAGACCCTGCAAACAACGTGCTCCAAGATGAGACTCAAAGGACTGTGACTTGGCAGCCCAGATGATCAATGCCACAAAGATTATGTTGCTCAAGATGAAGGCGAAGCGGCGACCGAGTGCCATGGAAAGGGGAACGAAGAAGAAGTTTCCCAAGCCCATGCAGAGGGAGGGATAACTAGCAAGATCTGCAATACGGTCGGGATGGAATGTCTAGGGTCCATTTGTCAGTAACTACTAAAACAAGGTGGCGTTTTGACTTACACCATGCGTTTCCTTCATGTATTCGGCAATAAGGTTCCCAAAGAAAAGGGGAGTTGACTGAATAACACCGAAACCAGCGATGCCATACATGCAGACGGCCAAGAGAACGAGGCGCTGTCGCCAGATGCCAAAGTTGAGGGGATCATTTGGGTCTGCTGATGGAACTGGCAGGTTTCGAACATTTCCATGATCATCGTATAGAAGGACTCCGGCGCTGTTACCTCCAGCGTCTTCAACGTTCTTGGCCTTGCCGTGATGATCATCTTTGTCCATGGTATACGGCGAGGAACTAACTTGGTAAGGGCAGCCCTGGATGGAGACCTGGTTCATAGAATATCTGCACAATAAGTTCGTGCCCGGTATGAGATGCTGCAACGAATAATCGACAAGACAAAAGGAGGATGCTACGCAATTTAACATAAAGACTGTATAGGCGACTTACAAGGGGTTTCACGATAGTGTCTGGGGCCCCATGAAACTCTAATTAGCACTCCAGGATTCACCCCGCGGTCTGGCCAGCAGATCTGTTTTCTGGTGGCAGCGAGACAACGTTCGGGCCGAACTGGAATGTATGGCAGATATCAAATTTGCTAGCTTCACTTCCCAGCAACCCCGACGTTCGGCCCGAAAATCGTCAGCAACTAATCCTTTTGCGACTTACACGGGCTTGCAAGCTATAGTTTCGAGATAAATTGATGTCAGATCGCCGTGGCCTCATGAACCGAGGTCTTCCAATTCGGGTTCGTCTCATGTCAACCTCGATATCTGGGAGATCTAGTCCGTATGGGAAGGACGTCTATCATGATTGGCTCACGGTAACATCAAGAACGTAACCAGCAAGCCCCAGATTCTGCAGAGACCACACCGGGGGCTTATGATCCACGACCAGCTCATTGAAAAGAGAAATCCTTTGTGGAAAAGTTCCACTCCTAACAGACGGAGGGTATTTCTGTCATAACTGCCTCTTGAAGAAAACTACCATGTTTAGCAGCATAATAACCCATCCCGACTGAACATTCGGTGTAACATATCAAGGAGATATGTATTATTTTTGAAGCTATTGAATTACTGGGAGAGAAAGAGGACTGATCTTACCCTGGATAGTTCTAGTTTTTGGTTTTAGTATTACGTAGTATTTGAACTTCAAGCTGCGAACAGTAACTAGAAACGCAAGATATTGATGGTAAATACCTAGAAGCCTAGTCTCCTCAGCATCGTAGGACCCTGTCAATCAGAATGAGGAGCATCATCAAGAAACAGCTATCTGGTGTTATTGATAATGATAGGTACGACAACGTTCGATAAGCCACCAAATGTTATCATTCCAGCGATACAGAGATAATCTAGTGTTCCGCGGTATCATTAGAGTGGTTTTAAATGAAGCTCAGAGGTAACCGTCATACTGCGCCGGAATGCCAAGGTTGATAGGTCAAGAACACCAAAGTTACAAGTCTGCAACCTCAACAGCAAATCCGAACATAACCTGCCAATCAAAAGACCCGGAGGCCGGGAGAATTCACTGTCTTGTGAGTGTTCACTAACCAGTTTGGGGCAGCTGAAAAGCAGGCTGCGGATTAACGTGAGACAGGTGGAGGCAGTGCATTGTCAGCTTTATCCATATAATAGCTGACTTGGCTAGTCTTGATACACCGACGACGACTATACATCGATATGACAGAAACAACTTACTCTACATTCTTAACTCTCACGTCGCCGGCGGCTTTAGACGTCTTAAATCAAAGTGAAGAGTCTAATACCTGCGGTTTTATAGATACGGACTCAGGCAAGTACTCCTCTCACCTTCCATTGATGTACTATTCTCATAAGATAACTAGAAATCCCGTGGACGTGTCCTGGAAAAGGCGCATGTCTATACAATGAACCATATTCCGCCGTTGGTTGTTGTTAGAGTGAGCCATGCACCGTCGTCTCGGTATGTTTAGGCTATACTGCAGTTAGCCAAGGACAGTGTAATGAAGAAAGCCTTAGTGCTGGGACGAGTTGTTGGTAAAAAGTCTTTCCAAAAAGTGCTTTTGACATCAGGAGTAACGATGTTTAGTACTGATGCCAGAAATCCATACTGTCAGACCTGGAAATATTACGATATCTCTGCTTCACTTGTTTGGTGCACAGATGTCCAACCCACCGCAGAAGTGATCATTTTCAATCGACCTATTCTGACAGCATCGGATACTTTCTCAACTAATAGAAGTCCTGTATCAACGGCACCGGAAACAGCATCGACTAGTACATCGACTGAGGAGGCACCATCTCCCACCAAGGTTTCGGAAGGCAAGTCTGGGGGCATGTCATCAGAGAACAAGATAGGTCTTGGTGTTGGCCTACCTGCAGCTGTTGCAGGTATAGTTTCAGCTGCTTTGGCAGTCTGGTTGGTGGCAAAGAGGAGGAGGAGCAAAAGAGCGGCACCAGTGGTGCCACCAGTTCCCTTAGTGCCAGCAACTTCGACAGTCATTTCTGGTGACGATAGTTCAAGCTCTTAGATTCAACATTGTTCTAGCATAACCTGGTGTTGATATTTATCGGCAGAGTGTCTGATGGGAAGCAATTGTAAAGAGATTTACAGAGCTCAAGATGCCAATTGTCCTGGTAATTTATTTTAAGGTAACTGGACCTAGAAACATGAAGCTGTGTCAAGGGTGGCTATGTTAGTATTGTGCAGCCACATCGAAGCTTTCGTTCGAACATACCATCGAAATGCCGGAGCGATTACGCTGCCGTAATTGGTAAAGCATTTTCGTATAGTCCAAGTTGCAGGTTGGATGTGTTATTTGCAGTTGAGGCTTGTGGCTGAGAGTTTAAATCAGCCCTGACTGCAGATCGATCTTTGCTGAAATATATGCTAGATGCTCTCTGTGACCGAAACCTACCATTATAGGGTTTGTTTAGCCACGGTTCCGTTATCCTCTTGTCCACCGAGTCGATACTGCAGGGTAAGAAGTGTCAAGCAGTCTCCTATCTGAAATTACCGCAGCCCCTTCATCCTGTCGATAACACAACAAATGCCCTCCAAGTTGACTAGATACGACCGTTGGTATCGACTAGGTGCATGTTCGTATCTATGCCGGAGTCACTAACGACGGCGTGGCGTCAGGTAAGTCCACGCTACGGTACGGGTGAGGAGGTGAGGTCCCCGAAGGATACAGCCCCAGTAACCGAGTTACGCGCGCTGGCCTTGCCGGGAGGCACTTGGCAGTCTACCGGCATGCGTTACTCTCCCGTTGCAGAGAGAAAGTCTAAACGGTTTAGGTGACTAGATCAGGTTCCCGGTTTAGACTGACAGTGGCTCGTCAGGCATAAACTGAGCATATTGACATTACGGACTGGCATTGCTATCCCGAAGAATAGATCAGAATTCACAGTAACTCCTAATCTGAGAACAGAAAATGCGAACGTGAAAAGTTCAGCACCTTGATGATGCTGAATTTCAGAGCACCTCAGTCGAGCTTCGGCCGCGGACCTGAATCCGCTCCGGCTACAACAGCGAAATAACCCTACAGGCGAGTTAAACCCAAATTGCAAAGGGGTCAGACCCATCAGTGGTCCAAGTACGAATCCCGGCAGTCCAGGTCCACATCGCGGCGTTGGGCTGAAGGCGCTTCTGCTTGATTGAGTGTAGCGTGCAGCGTAAGGTTATTGCTAGAACATCGAACGATTTCATCATAATCTCTGTGTTATCAGCAGGGACCCAACAATCCGCAGAGTTCTCAGATAATTGTACGCCGTAAAGGGGCGACAGCAGCACGGCAGATGCCAGGAATACGTAATCCCAGGGACGCGGTACGGGAAACGAGCTGCATTTGGGTGGCCGCCACGGACCTGCATGCATTGTAGCTGATCCTTGATAGCAAATCCCTGACACCCGGAGTTCTGGATTCGCCTCGCTGTTCTGTGCCTCCCAGCGACAGAAGCCCAGGATTGCTATCCAGGTGCCCGGTATTTCCAACGCAAGAACTGCTCTCGTGCGATTTAGAGTTCAGGACAGAAACAAGTGACAAGCAAAGCAAAGACCAAGTGTTTTATTATTAACGACTGTTTTCGGGTCACTCGCACGAGCACAGTAGCATTGAGGGCGGGAAGTGGGCAGACGGAAAATGCAACCTCGCCAATCGAATTGGGATGAATTGTCACAGGATTCATTGGAGCCGGCGTACGATAGCACTTCACCGGGGAACTGTCTGTAACAAATTTCCGCTACCTTTTCCGACCGGTTCCGCTGACGAATGCGTGTTAGGCGAACCGGTTCCTTGGTGAGTGCTGATCCCACTCGTTTTCTGGAAGGTCAACTTTTCTTGGCTTTGTCGATCCCTGTCTTGCAAGTTGGGGGGTGATCCTTCGATCGGGTCAACGGGCGCCGAATGGAAATTGGATGCGCACGATTGATCGCGAGGGACAAAGCTTGGCTTTCATACCAGAGCACTCGAGAAATACAATATTGTGGAGGAAGATAATACAACTTATTATTGTTACAACGCAGATAGGCTATTTTTGATCCCGTAGGATGCTCAGTTGGCTCGAATTCGAAGCAACCTCCGTCTCATCTGTCCGTGAACCCGTGCCTTTAGAATTCTTTCGGGAGTCAATGTATTCCGTGACAGTAATTTCTTGAGTCCTTAAAATACCCTCAGAAGGCTGGCGACTGTGACGGACAGTACCGAGAGCGTATGTCTCTGTCGTAGGATCGTCTCCAAGTGTATCAGTTACCCTCGTGTTCTTCCTACTCCGCATCCCAGTTCCATTGGATTGCGAGTGAGAATACACATATCCGGTGCCCTGTTTCTTCTTATTCCAGAACCCATATAATGTCGGTGCGTTGACAACGATTGTCGCGGTGAGAAGCTCGGTGCTGGCCCATGTCGTACGATTGACCTGGCTGTCTTTATTCATGGCGTTGATCGGCAATCGGATGACGGTGATAGCGACGATAAAGATACCGAGAGTGAAGAGTACGTAAAGCTTGAGTTTGCGCTTCCAGGATGTCTTGAGCGAAAAGAATAACGGAATCGGGACGGCGAGAAGCATCACGTCGGTGACGATGTTGAGGACTCCGACGACGATGAGTTGCAGTTGGGCCTTGGAGCATGTTCCAGGATCTGGAACGACCTGCCAGTACAAATGAAATGGTACACACTCGCTGAAAGTGGTGACTTGGACAGCGACATAAGTACCAAAGAAAACGAGAAGAAAAGAATACATGATCGTCTTCTGATATCGCAAGTTGAGGAGTAATCGTCGGTAGACATCGAGAAGCACAAGTTTCTGTAACCAAAGGCTAATAAAAATGTCAGCACGACTCGAGTCGAGTCAGAAGAAAGACTAACAATGAATTGTAAAAGACTCGATTGGTGATGGCGAATTTACTCCCAATCTCCCGTCGATAAATAATCTCATCCGTAAAAACCATCTTCGCCCGAAGACTCGGTTTAATATTATTCGTTCCCCAAGTGAGAACGACATGAATGAGCGCCAATCTCACAGCACAGCATAGAATGGCGCCCATCGTGAGGTAATCGCCGAGCACAAACTTCTGCTTGGCGACCTTTCTCCATATCAGCCGCACCCCCATGATCAGGAGTGACAAGCAGCTGAAGAACCAGTGAATAAACAGCGTAGGATCCTCCATCGTGTCGAGTTACACTGCGAAAACGGAAAGAAAAGAAACGAGAACAAGGGAGATTTTCGCAGCGGGGGGATGGGCGCAGATCACATATCTTTTTATTGTTACTGTCCTGTTGTTTGATGAAACGCTTCCTGTTACTTGCTTTGCTTCTTTTCAGCTTTCCGCCACTTGCATCCCAGCGGGAACGTTCCCCGTTAATTACGCTTGTTTTTTGCGTGTGTTGGTTGACTTGAGTTTACTGACGATATGCTTCTGGACTTGTCAGTTTTAGTGCCTAGCTTGGTTCATCGTGGCGTTAGGTTTGTTCTCTTCATTTTGGGTACCAGCGCTAGAACGGGCCGTTTTCCTTCAACGGGGAGAATTAAACTATCCGTATGGGCTAGTTACGGAATGACATTCATTGCAAGCGGTAGTATTAATAAACTTATTTAATCAATATCCTAGACGAACGATGTCAACTGACTCCCTCAAAGTATCGCTTGACACCGTCAATCGGGCAATTGGGCCGTTTGTCGGATTGTCCCCCTCATGCGCCATTTTCTCGTTGCAGGGATATCACGCGGGTTCCTGGGATGCGGATGATACGAGCTGCAACTTTTAGCTACAGCGCCGTAGCAGGGGCCTAAAAGTCTAGAGTTCAGTCTGTCACATCCGAAATGGAAAATGAGGATGACGATCCTGTCTAGTGTAGCTCACTAGCCGGGAGGCCTTGACCTTGAGCAACCTCAATTCCGCAGTGTAAACCCCCTGCATGATGCAGTATAACTGTGACTCTTTCTTTTCCTTCTTTTCTTTTTTGTTCTTCCTGCATCCGCGCTGCATCTCCTTCCCCATCCATCCATCCATCCCATCTCTCTCATCTCATCTGCCCACCATGCGTTTCACCTCCCTCCTAGTCGCTGCTACCGCGACATTCACACAATGTCTCGCTGCGAGCTACGGAAGTTATGGTGAAGTCCCTGCTATTCGCACGTACTTCATGGTCGGTGGAGGTTATGTAGATGATGGTGCAGGCGGAGAGATCTTCCGTGATCAGATGTACGTGGAGAGACTGGTCCCTACCAAGGGACCGTACAAGTCTACGCCTCTCGTATTCATCCACGGACAGGCCCAAACAGGAACCGTAAGTCCCATCGGTCAACGTTACGATATGCGACCTCGGCTGACACACAGACATAGAATTTCCTAAATAAGCCTGACGGAGGCCGTGGTTGGGCGAGCCAGTTCATCAACCAGGGCTACGAAGTTTATATTGTCGATCAGACCTTCCGAGGACGATCGGCATGGGCGCCCCTCGCCGGTGCTACCAAGCCCTCCACATACTCGGCCCAGATCATCGAGCAGCGCTTCACTGCCGTGCAGGAGTTCAACCTGTGGCCCCAGTCTCAGAAGCACACCCAGTGGCCTGGTACCGGCAAACGAGGAGACCCTGTCTTTGACGCCTTCTATGCTTCCAACGTCCAGTTCATCAATAACGCCACTTACCAGCAGGAGACCGTCCAGGCTGCTGGTGCTGCCCTTCTTGACAAGATTGGCAAGCCTGTTATCCTCCTTGGTCACAGCCAAGGTGGTATGATGCCCATTCTTGTCGCTGATGCCCGCCCCAAGCTCACCAAGGGCCTCATCCTCCTCGAGCCTTCTGGTCCTCCCTTCCGAGACGCCGTCTTCAGCACCAAGGCTTCTCGCGCCTACGGTCTGACTGACATCCCCCTCGTCTACAGCCCTGCCGTCACCGATCCCTCCACCGATCTCGTCCAAGAGGTCCAGCCCAGCCGTGGCGAGGACTTTGTCGAGTGCATCCTCCAAGCCAAAAAGCCTGCCCCTCGCCGTCTCGTCAACCTTGCCAAGAAGCCCATCCTCCTCATCACCTCTGAGGCTTCCTATCACATGCCCTATGATTACTGCATTGCTCGCTACCTTAAGCAGGCTGGTTGCTCCAAGACTAAGCACATTGAGCTTGGTGAGGTTGGCATCCATGGTAATGGACACATGATGTTTATGGAGAAGAACAGTGATCAGATCCAGGCTCTTGTTGAGCGCTGGGTGCGATCAACATAATTTGGCTGCCCTTTTAGCCCTTGCGTCGCTTCTCACTGAGCGACCTTTGCTGCCAAAGGGAGCTGCAGTGTTGGATTCAGCAGCCGTTCAAGACTGGGAGAATAATAGATCAAACATACTCGTCGACGACGACTCATACATAGAATTAATCATAACTTTAATGCCAGACCAAGACCTTCACAATAACAATCGCTAAAAATGCTGCAAAAGAACAAAGCAAGTGGTCTCGTTTCAGTGAATAGACTCGCAAAGACCAACTCAAGATACAGATACCTCTCGAAAAGGGGTCGGTCATTATGGGACCCTTTACACACCCAAGACTTCCAACTCATTGCGCCACATTCGGCACATATTGTCTTGGGCTTAATCTGATGGATCTCCCGCGCAAGTCGGACCCATAATCGATGTTTCTACATGTATCTTAAGCCAGTTGAGGTTAGCTTACGACCCGACCATGATTGTATAAGAAATGCATAATATACCTTGATTTCTTGTATGGCAGCCTCTGAGGATTATCCCCATTCTTTGGTACCTTGATCCTCTGAACAGCCACAACCACGATATCCTCACTAACATGATTTCTACCATTCGAGTCTAGGAAGAACTTGATCCCCCAGGTCATCCCCTCCTTGCTCTGGAGGTCCAGCTCATGGGTATACTCTCCATCACAGAACCCCCACTTCTGACTCTCGGATTCTTGAGCCACGAACTGTAGACCGGTCAGGACGCCTATTTCGGTTTCCCATACACGAAGAGCCTTCAAGTAACCGCCGTAAACGCGCCATTTATCTGGCTCGTAGTGAGGTATATCTTCGATCTCTTGTTCGAAAGAACCTCCATGTATACAGGCGCACCGGTCTTGCTTCTTGATATCTTTCTCGTGCTCTGGTGAGTCTATGGGGAATGGCCCGAAGTACATTGGTTCATGGCCCTCTGCGTACTTGAAAACCATTGAAGTCATCATGAGCAGCTTTGTCGTCGTGCTGTGACACATCGTGATGGAGATAGTTTCGAGTGGCTTTGAGCAGTCGAGCCACGTCACAACTGCCTGTCGACTCGGCAGCCCAACGCCGGGATAGCGCAGTCTTTCGATCATTGATGTCCTGCCGTGGATCTGCCCCGATTCCTCGATTGGGAATCTTGTCTGTGGGCGCTCGGGGACCCAGTAATGCCCCAGAATGTTATCCTGGTCCTTATCCTCGCGCTCTTCTGCTAGATTCACGGAGCTAAACTCGAGCGTCAATACGCCGAGGGACGTCAGTGAGGTGTTCCGGTCGTCAGACCATCGGCAGTGAAAACCCTCGATAGACTCCATATTTAACCCTTGTTTGGCAAGGCCCATCTCTTCTGGTCCAGGTCTTCCAACAATGAAATGCTTTGTTTTATCCGTTACGAAGCGTATGCCCTCTATTTTGTCCTTCCCAGTGATGTAGCATTTCGTGATCTGCTCATCGCTATCCATGACGAAGTAGTGCATGGCAGTGGCAAGGCCTATAGATCGCCGAACTGTTTTTGCTTTGTCCTTATATTCAAAGAGGACTTCAAACCCCCGAAACTGAGCATCCACTCCAAGAACGAAGTTGTAGTCCTCATCAGTGCGCGGCTTGGTGAGCATCAGTGTCTCTACAGGCATTGGCATCAAGGGATCTAGTCGTACTGGGTAAGTAGGCCAGATTCCGGGGCGGACGGGGATCCAGCCTCTCCAGAGGAAGTTTGCGATTCTAGGATCGGGTCGAAATACCTTTGACACTTCTAGTCCCTCTAGATCATCAGGGTATTCCATCCCAACCCGGCAATGGGCAGACTTGGGCACCTTTTCTTGATCCTGTTGCAGAAGAACCAGGCTTTCCAGTCCTATTCCCTCATTCCACGTAGCGCCAATGCCAACCACGGTATGCCATGGCTTGGGAACGAGAACTCGGACGTCCCCCACAGGTTCACCGAACGTGATGAAATCGCCGTCCAGGAACACAAACTTAATCCCTACAATCACCCGTCGCCAGGCCTTGGGTATCCTTGAAGGCACTTCCTTCGTCACGATGAAAATCGCTGCTAGCCAATTATCTGGGGGGATCTGTGCATCTTGGGTCCTGCGAAATAAACTCTTTGATCCCAGGGTCCTGGCCGTGTCTGTTACGGGATCGTATATTCCAATACCAACAAGTTGCTTGCTGGCACCCCAATAGACTCTAATCACAGGCTCTGCTTTCTCGAGATCGTTCATCTTCTCGATGAGGCTGACGCTGTCATAAACTGTGCTGGAGCAGGGCGGGAATGTTAACAGTGGCATGGGACTCTGGATAGCGCCCTTGAGAATCTCGTCAGTCTTCTTAGTATATTTAATCAACGGCCCCTGCTTCTTTGTCTTCGTCTTCGTCTTGTTGGCCGAGTGGCCGTGTGTAGAGCACTCCTCCAGAAGTCGAGTACATACACCCCAGAGTCGACATCGATTCTGGAGATGCATCCTGACTGGAAGTGAGAAGTCCCTCTCCTCTAGGCGGCCGTTGCCGAGAGCGACGAGATTCTCGTAGTATAGGGCCATATCCACTGTCATCTTGTGCATTTTGACATGAAGAATGTACTTTGCCCATGGCATATCATCGTAGATTCTTGTAGGCGTCAACCTTTCGCCATTGAGTATGTGTGGAGTACCTGACCTAGATCTTCGCGAGTTTCTTTTAAGCTCGCCCCCCACAGATATGTCATCATCAGAAACGCGGTTTGGAGATGCGAACGAGAAATCATAGGCGGTAAAGGCCACCTTGTGGCTTGGCTCGTCGTAGTCGAAATCCAGGTTACTGCGATAGACGCTGTCATCACGAGGGCAGTGGCTTTCAAGAGTGTCATAAAGAGCTGCGAGATCGATATCTCGCGGTTCATAAGCATCCGCTAGCACCTTGTAGCAATCGACGTGAAATGGGGCTGCAAATGCTTGAGGCCCTTCGCAGTAGTAACTTGACGTGGATTAGAATCCATTATTCCCTGGTGTCGGTGATGGGATTCTTACACGGTCACGAGTCGGGAGTCGAATGCCTCGCCCTGATTAGCAACTTCTTCATCATCACTGACATCAAAGATGTTGTCTCGATGATGCCGCGCTTTCTCAATTATAAAAGTCCTACTAGTATTAGACCAACAGAAATCATGGGAGATTATAACCTTGACTCTTACTCTTGTGTTTCGGGGTCTCGAGCAATGATCATGAATTCCCCCATCCACGATCTACCGATATCGCGTCGCCAGTCGCTGCCATGGTCGACATCACGCATAGGGAATTGATTTTCCCGATGTTTGTCAAATATGGACGCACAGCACAATGCGCATTGGACGGTATATCCGCCCATGACACGTGATGTACTGAGACGGAGGGTGTGAAGTTGTAATGGTCAGTATTATTGTTTACCACTATATTTTTCAGGGGGAGCAGCAAAGTAAATATGGCAGTTAAATTGCCAGGGAGACTGTTTATGGCTAGTGGCAGGGGCACCGCTATGCCTTTTAGGGCGATGGCTTCTAGGGATAAGATCCACAAATTCAACCCGATGTGACGCTGATATTCTCAAGATAGGCGTACAGAGCGTTCGAACATCGTAAATACGATAGAGCAAGAGAAACGGATAATGGAGATTGGTGTTATCCAGTACAGTGATGAGTTCCCGCCCGGGTATATCTAGCTCAATGAACTAAGTTCCCAAGTAGCCAGTGGACGATATGACATCGACTTAATCCTACGTACCAGCGAGCATATTGCCTTCCAAAAGCTAAAGTTAAATGGGATTTTTCAGTGTGGTGGCTTGGTATGTCTCGCAGAGGCGTCATAAGCTTTAAGTATCAATCAATCAGCGAAGGTAAGTGCCATCCAGTATCCTCTCGGCCGCTCATACGAAATGCTAGTCATGAGCGAAATAAACGCCAAAGGAGGCCAGCTTGGCGTCCGGAGAATCGCGATCCGACCACTGGCAGAATATTCCAGTCAGCCAGCCCCCTTCCTCATCTTCTTCCCTCGGATACGCTATCTCGTTATTCCCAGGCTTTCCAGCTGTGATCACTTGACCTTGGGTGCTGAAAAGACGCAAACCGACGGGGATGTTGTGTTTCATGGTCACATAGCATTTGATGATCCTGTCAGGGACGGCCGACGACTTGTTGAAGTAGAGGTACTGCATAGCCGTGCTACGGGGACCAATGCAATGACTCCATTTTCGTCCATTTTCTTCAAAGTGAATCTCGAAACGTTGCATATTTGCGTCCACCCCGATACGGACCGCATTGCTTAGATCGCTATCCCGAGCGGCAAGAGTCAGGGTCTCCATGGAAGAGGCTTCGATAGGAGACTTGTTTCTCAGCTCGTTGGGCTCACACGGCCAAGGTTTGCTACCTTTTATAGGCCTTCTGAAGAAGTCCAAGGAGGGCATGCTCGTAGGTATTGAGCTGGTTGTCGTCGATCTCGTGGCCTCGGGTGAGGAGGTTGCCTCGGGCTTTTGTGCGCTGTGCTGTTGGGAGTGAGGCAGATACTCCGCGACTATCTGCGAACATAATGCCCAGATGCGACGACGATTGTGCAAGCCCCGCAGCGTGTCTCGGTAGTCAGGAGTATCGAATCCGCGACCACCGCCAAGGTCAAAGATGGCCTCGCAAAACAAGAACCTATCAACATGGCGCCGCTCAACCTCCTCCTTGGGTGGAAGAAACTCGCGTATCCAGGCGAATTCTCTGGTAAATTTCCTTTCCCATTCCGAGTCAGGTATATCCCTGTGCACGGAATATCTGTTTAGTCCATTCTGCCGGTTCTGCCTCTTTCGCTGGTTTCGTTGTGGACCTGGGTGGTTTGCGTGCGGCGCTGCTTGGTGGTTTTCATCTCGCGACCTTGGTCCCTGTTGATTGTGATATGGAGCAGTTCTGTAGGACTGATGCGGGCCAGCCTGGGCGTTTCGGGAACGACCGCGATCAGAAGATGACCCAGTTGGTACGTTGGATTGAAAGTCTTGTAAATTGGACTTGTTAGCTTTCCTCAGAACCTTCTCAATAATGGAGGTGACGCTCTCGATGGAAACTGGCGATGCGACAGCGTACTCTATCCCTGGGACAGTATCCCACTCATCGCTCTGATATCTTTTCAATTTGCCATAGTTAAAGTCCAAGGCATTTGGTGGCCCGTACGGGGATGGAAGATGAGATTTCAGAACTCGGTAAAGGGCCGCGTTGTCGATCTTTTGCGGCTTGACGACCTTTCCGAGAAGTTCGTAACAGTCTGCATGGATAGGAAACACTAAGGGGTCTTCACTTCCGACATCATATCTTCGGCGATCAGTATATTACCGTCTCTTTATATATGAAACTTACACCGTCATCATGTTCACATCTTTGCGAACTATCCTATTGTTTTCCTCAAAATCGACATTGAAGTCGTTCGCCTCCTCCTGCTCGGCGCGAGGCACAATGAAAACCCTAGGCTCATTAGATCGCAGGTACTTGCAGTGTGGCACCAGGGCTGCTTACCTCCCTGACTTGTGGTGCTGTGTGATAAGCTTGACTTTGTCCAACCAGCCACTGTCGTCATCAGAGTCGATGCTGGGCTCAGACAAATAATCAATGGCTGGCTCGGTTGAGTGACTGGATGTTGGACCGCCGCAGATGGCGCAGTAAATAGACGTCGAATATTCGGACATGATGGCGATGAGGGGAAGAGGAGGTGGTCAGTATGGCGTGAACTTAAAATAGGTTGGTGGCTTTTAAGACGCGAAAGTCATAACGCGTACCATAAGGTTCGGAGTAGGTAGCGAAAAACAATTGAACGTTACTGTTAGCGTCACTTGCGAAACGCCGGCAAAGATAAGCTTGCAATCTACACAATTACATGGCTTTTCTGTCCAATACCCCTCACCACAACCAAATCCCAGATAACTTTCTTCTGTGAAATAGATCCATGAATGTCAGTTAGCAGTCAGCAAATTGTATTGTCGCGTATCCAGGGCCAAAAAATCGCAGTGCGTCTTATTAACCGCATAGACTGGTGTCAAGTGATTTGTTCCGGTGCACCCGAAAGGTTGACATCTCGGCTCCCCAGGCCCTTTGGGGTTCCAAAGTGAGGTCCTTTCCCCTAAGCGTTTGGTATTTGTAGAATCTCAATCACCCTGTCAGCGCCCTCAAACACCAAAAGATGGACAAATCACTCATTGAGGCCGAGTTCGGCAGTCTTGTCGCAGCAGGACTGGTGTTTTATGACCAAGAACAAAGGCTCATAGAATATTTGGACTGCGGGTTGAAGGTATCGCGCTATTAACTGCACGACCTTGCGCGCCATACTGACAATCTTTGACCGCAGTTTCAATTCCTTCTTACTTCTGCTCTGGCAAAGAAACCGACCATTCAAACAGCTGGAGCACAAACACAAGAGGACAACGAATGGTCTCAGCAGAAGCGAGACGGGAGCGACATCGACACCGCAGGTTACGAGATCTGCGACATTGGAAGAACGCATGTCCTGGTCGCCAACAAATTCTGCTTCGCCAGTCCTCACCTAATGCTTCTGACTTCAGAAGGCCACCAGAGGCAATACGAAGCTCTGAACAGGGATGATCTGACAGCTGCATGGAGTGTTTTAAGCACGATGGGTGAAGATTATGTTGCGTTCTTCAACTGTGGACGAGATGGAGGATGCAGTCGATTGCACAAGCACATGCAGCTGATCCCAAAGCCAAGCGATAGCTTTGCGTCTTTTCTCGATGCAGATAATGCAAAGGAGCCTGATATGCCATTTCAATGGTTCTATCATCGCTTTGGGCACTCAAACCCCGGCGTAGACGACCTGGTTAATATTTACAATGATCTTCTTAGAAAGGCTACGGAAGTTGGCCATGGACAAGCCGAAAATGCTGATAGTGCACCTCCCGACGCTGCAGTGCCGCACAATT
This sequence comes from Fusarium pseudoanthophilum, assembly GCA_013395995.1. Classification (NCBI taxonomy): domain Eukaryota; kingdom Fungi; phylum Ascomycota; class Sordariomycetes; order Hypocreales; family Nectriaceae; genus Fusarium; species Fusarium pseudoanthophilum. Next base: position 24,380 of record JAAOAR010000452.1, on the reverse strand, counting down.
TCTTGCTCACACAGAGATGGATGATAGTACTTCCCAGGCGAAGAGCGGCTGTCAACAAAGAGGCTGGGGCGAATGCCATTGGCATGATGGGCGTTATCGCTGTTGCAACACAAAAAGAGCTCGACAACTGGATCAGACTTGGACCAGCTACGGCTCTCGCAGAGCTCGGCGTGCCAAAATAGAAGGTCTTCAATAGATCAAAAGAAGTACTTTAAGAATTTGACTTCGAGTTCTTTGTCATCATTGTCATATCTATGGTTCCCGTCACTTGGCCTCCCTCATCAGTAAACTACTACCAGCTCCTTCATCGGCACTAACACTCACGTAGCTCCCGGAAGTCGCCGTAACCTTCCTATCATTCAGAAACCCGTTCTTCTCAGCAACTTGAACAGGACCTCCAATACATCCTTGACACGTCTGCATCTGCGTCGTAGAGAGCATAGTCCCAGCAATCCAATTATAAATCACCCACGCCGCTTGCAAAAACACCAAATCTGCAAGAAGGATCGCTAAAAGCATAACACCCGGACTCTTACTCTGCGGTACAGAACAGAGATACTGCGAGACTATTGTAGCATTTTTGCTGCCTAGAGGTCCCATTTTGCTGGCAAACATATCGTAAGTTTCGTTTAGAAGAACAAGGTCCTTTTCCGTCGGTGGAACTGGTGCTCCTGGTTTTGGGATTTGGGCATAGCGTGTAGCTTGGCCAGTTAATGATGAGCCGTTTAGAAAAGAACCATTTTTGCGATTTGGGTCATCTGGCGGTAGAATGGCGTATTGAAGGTTCCTTTCATCCAGAAGCAGATTGGGCGCGTTTTTGTTTCCGAGGTCAACGGCGATGAGGGAGTGAAGAATCCGTGTGTAGTGGAGACTTTCCCATACAACTGGGACAAACTGATTCTAGGGATTGTTAGTATAAGCTGTTACATAGTTGATGTCAACATACCTTTGGGTCAGTCTTGATGAAAGACGTGTCGTTTAGAGCTGCGGGTCGTAAGTATAGAAAAGCGTTAGTAGGGAGAAGAAACCCACGTTCGTTTTGGATAAACCCATCAGAGGAAAGAAACCATCCAGCGAGATTGAATAATTTCGGATCACGAATGCTAAATCTTGTCAGTATCTGAGGATAATCTTCTTGCGGATTAGCTTACTCCTTTATGTTCGGATTCGCCGTGAACGTGATCCCTCCCGTCATCCAATACGAATCATCTCCCAGATCTTGAGTCTGCGACATAGTCGACAGAATGCCGGTGAAATAGATATTCAGCAATCTTGTTCCCCACCAGGTACTTGCATGTGTCTTGTAGTCATCTTCAATAACATAATCATATATGTGATCACTCTGACCAGTGTATTCAACACCAAGGGTAATGTTCACTAGACCCTCACTAGTCATGACATTGCAAGAGACTGTAGCGTCGGTGAAAGTCGTGATCCAAGAAAGCCACCAGCTATTTGAAGCTCTGGCATCTGATTTTCGAAGGTTAATGTCGACTTTGGTGAGATAGCAGTCTTCGAGAGTATTGTTCAAATATGCAATGGAAGGATATGTCTTTCGAAAGTCGGAGGCATCGTCTGATGAAGTGAGAGCCTTGACAGAGTATTGAAAACCAAGGTTGGTCGAGAAAACACGATCACCGACAGATAATATCTTGGGTTGACATTTGACTTTCATGTTATTATCCCAATTCAAAGGTGCTTTCATAAACCATCTGCACACGACTATTAGAATGCCACCTAGAGCAGGAGTATTTAGTTCTTACCGAATTGATTGAGTAGTTGTGCCATTAGGATCATCAGTGAAGATCGGCTTCAAGTAAAACGCACTCGACGCGAGATTGATGATGGTAAACAGCACCATCAATGCCAAACCGCCCCCGATAGCCACTGGAGTAAACCATCGAAATGGATATGGTCTCGTAATGGGATGAGAGAACCACGAAGAATACATCGCGGCAGTTGGGCAATTCTACCCTGTTAGATCTAATTGAGTAATGATGCCCAGAATCAGGAATTGTGGACATTTATCTACCTCAAACCCAGCCCAACCGTCGTAACATGGAGGATCATGATCCCTGCGATGGCTGACTTTGAGGTGCAGGGTAAGCCTTTGAGGCTCGGCAATTTCCACTTCCGATTGGATAAGACGAGCCAAATTTAGCATGAGAAGCCCTCGCGTCGCACTCTGACCAACTGCTCAGCCTTCTTTTGCTGCGCTCCTCCTGCACCTAAGATTGATTAGCGTTTCATTGCTCCTTGCTATCAACTGCGGAGCGAAAGCTTAGCAGGCTCACATGTGTTTTAGAGCCAATGACTTTTTGTGGCATTTTTATCCGTGGTTACCATGAAATGAGTGTTTGTTTGGGGATTACCGGCGATAAGAACACAGCCAGGTTAACTCCTTTATCATATGCTGCAAGCAGCTTTATTTAACTTTTAGATCCGGAGCTAATAATTCAGAACTGTTAGATATCCAAGCCTGAAATGTTTCTTAGAGCTGCCTTGAAGCTTCATACTACTCAACTGCTTTAGAAATGCTAATTTATATATATTGTCCTACTTGATGATCGATCATGACACGGGCTTTCTCAGCAAGTTTCCTTCCCTTAGATGTTCAAGGTTGATTGATGACTCCTTCGCCGCTCCAATTCCAGCCATTAAGCGACATGAACAACGAAGACATTGACCAACTATGAGTTAGGCTCCACGTTAATGTTCTGCCAGGAAATCCCACTGTTATAGATCCATCATCTACCCTGTTTTCTATAAGGATTTCTCTTGCAGGAGATAGTTCCTACTTTAAAGCAAGGCTTAGCTATTCTCATTGAATCACGTCTACAGCTTTGGTAGGTATCATCACTGCTTTTGACTACTTCACGCGCACTCAAAGTCTTAGTATTTTACTCGGAAGATCTCTTATTGCTATGTTTAGCCAACTTAAGTAACTATAAGTGAGCCCGAACTTATTCCCTATCTTCCCCCCCTTCGAATCACACAAACGCCTCCTAGCATACCAACTTGGCTATGATGCCTTACATGCAACGTCCATACTGATCCATCCACTTGATCTCTGCATTAGATGAAGAGTCGACCAGTTTCCAGCAAACAACCGTGTATCCAACTCGCTCAATAACGCTAAAGTCCGGCTTCATGTATTGGAAGATGTACGCAGGGGTAGTAGTGATCTTCAGCTCCTGAGGCTCTTGGTCATCAAACATGTGAACCAGACCAAAGCCGCTCTGACCCCGAGCAACAAAGTCACTTTGCACAGCAACCACCTGAAGACAAAGAGATTCTGGGTGGTTGTACCAATCCGCTTCGTCCAAGATGCCCCAGTGATTGCAGGGCTGCCCGAGCTCACAGTCCTGTGGAATCGAATGGTAGATCATGAAGTTTCTAGCAACCGGGAAGTGAGCAGCTTGTTGAACTCTACTAATGAAGGTGCGAGAAAACGCTCGCCCGATTGCAGGCTGCTCCCTGACTGCAGCATATCTTGGGTCGGCCATGAGATATGCCTTGCTAAGGCGTGGGGTCTCGTCATAGGTTCCATCGGGAAGAATGCGACGGGGTGCTCGAGTTACATCCCAGTCGCTTATAAGCGCCTCATCACGGTCGACGAGTCGGTTTAGGTTGGAAATGGTACGGGCAGCCTTAGCAGAATCCATTATTGTTGATGGGACTTTCGCAAAGTGAAGCAAACTGAGAGGTTTATTTTTATGAGACAGGATGCTATTGGTGAAATGAGAGCTCTGTCGCAGGATTGCTAAAAGTTGGTGGTAGGTATAAGAGGTATAGCAAGTCTTGTAGTCAACGTCGTAATTGCTTTGTTGTTGGGAGCTGATGAGAATGAAGTGCATCTTTGGGGACGGACTACCTACTTATAGAACTTATAGAAATAGAGGATGTGATGTTCATGTGATGTTCTGAATCAATCAATGAACAGCTGCTACTGTTCATGAGCAAGCGATGCAAAGTCTCTACTACCCAAGTTCAACTTCTTGGTAACTTGTACACGAGACGGGGGCCTCTAGAACCGTAACAATGTTGAGAGGCTAAAGGCACATGTTCAGCTGAACATGCAATTCTACTCGCTCTGATCATTACTTATCTCTGTTTAAGATGTTGAACTGATTGGTTTGAGACAAGCTTTAATAACCGCGAACAAAGGCAGAAACACGGACATTTTTCTACATGCCTGTTCAAACAACGCTCATTTTCAATATCTGCGATCTCAAAGTCATATCTAGAACAGGGATCTACATCAGTCCAACTGCACAAGGAAAGGGGACTGGTAACTGTAGCGGTAACTGTAAGTGATTGTAGTGTTTCTAAGTATTTACTAGACTAGTTATCAGGCGTTCTCATGTATATAACAGTGGCTGGTCCTGATAGGACGGTAAATACAGATCACACATAAGGTAACTGCGGGTTCATGGTACATCACGATACATCACGACAAGAATAATTATCTGTTGTTATCTAGATAACAGTGCATAGCTAACTAGCTGGCTTTTTATTTATGATAGTAAAGGTTATTTAATTTGACCATTATTAGACTTATACTTACTTAATGTTCAATAAGATTGGCTTGCTGGCTCAACGGTTTTTACACTGCGTGACAGTCGGCACTCGGCAGCTATCAGAGTTATGTATGCAGTAGGTTTACAGTATTGTCTGCCACGTAGTTCTATCAATTAAACGTCCCAAAACGCCATTTTTCTGTTTTCCTCCCAGCCTCCTCACTTTTCTTTTGTTTATACGTTGGTGGTGTTTCTCGGGCGACAACCTCCGAGCTTCCGCCGACACTTGCAAGCATCAAAAACATCTCACCGATAAGTTGCAACGCAATTCGACGCAACAAGTCGCCATGGCGTCGCGCAGATACCTCAAAAATGTTCCGCACTTGCTACCCGGATTGGCAACTTGTGCTGCTCGCTCAAAATCAGCCATTCCGAAATATCCGACTTCGGTGACGAGAAAGTCGTCTTCTCAAGCAGTGCCGATGCCATGCCGATATACACATACGTCTCTCGAGGATCCGATTTCGTTTCAAACATCCACGTATGATGTGATTGATCAGGACATAAAAGTTGAGGAGGAGGAAATCCCCGGCTACGAAGCCTCGCGGTTTTATCCGGTCCACATTGGAGAGGTTTTCAAGGGTCGGTATCAAGCAGTGACGAAGCTCGGCTATGGGAGCTCATCAACGATATGGCTCGCTAGAGACTTGCAGTGGGTGATTCTCAAGGCGAGTAATCTTTAACATCCAACTGATTGCAGGTGCAGTAAACGCAAATATGTCGCCATCAAGATCTACGTGCATACCTCCCGATTGCACCGAGAACTTCCCGTTTATGAAAGCTTATCACCGATACTCACGAAATCGAAAAGTCTTGGGCGGACCAATATCAGACACTTATTGGATTCTTTCGAGATCAGTGGTCCGGATGGCCGCCATAAGGTTTTAGTGATGCAGCCCGCTCAGATGAGCCTGCGTGATTTCAAACAAGTCTTTAGACCAGACGGTGGATTCGATGAGAACTTTGTGAGAGGAGCTATCCAGGAGTTACTCAAGGCCCTCGACTTCATCCATGAAGAGGCACAGCTAGTACACACAGGTAAGTCCTTACCATATCTTTTCATCTCTACGTTTAACACTTTTGGAAGACATACATCCAGGAAATCTGCTGCTCGGTCTGGACGACGACTCCCAACTTGAACCATTGGTAGATCTGGAGCTCAAGTCACCTGTCAGCAGGAAAAAGGTCGCAGAGGATCGAACCATATATCTTTCACGCCTGATGCGCCCCAAGCCTGGCCCCATGCTCTTATCGGATTTTGGTGAAGCCAGGACTGGGCCTGGACCTTTTGCAGGAGATATCATGCCGATCCAGTATCGTGCGCCCGAGGTTATCATGTGCATTACCTGGAACCGCCCAGTAGATATCTGGAGCGTTGGTCTAACAGCTTGGGACCTTCTTGGCCCGAAACGATTGTTCACAGCGAAGGATGAAGATGGAGACATGTACGACGCAGCACACCTCGCAGAGCTTATAGCGACACTCGGCCCGCCGCCCCAGGAATTTCTCCAACGTAATGTCGAGAGAGCAGCTGACTTTTGGGACGAACAAGGTATGTCTGATAACTCGATCGTATATCTACCCCTGATGGCTACTGACGCATTGCAACAGGCAAGTGGCTTGGATTGGCACCTATTCCGAAAAACCGCTCACTGGAAGAGCTTGAGACACGGCTTAAAGACAGCACGGGCTTCATTGCATTTCTGCGACGTGTTTTGACATGGATGCCTGAGGATAGACCTACTGCGAAGGAATTACTACAGGATCCGTGGCTCACGGGAGAGAACAGAAGCACATAGGGCGCTCTGGTGTCGCACGCTCAATAAGATGAACACTGGAGTGGTCAGTTGCAACTTGCATACTATATAGTACCAAGGGAACGAAAGTAGTTTCGATGTAAAAATATTCGAATAGAACTGAAAGAATACACTAAAGCTAGAACAACCTCACCAAGCCTTGCCAGAAATCGACTTCTTCTTCGTAGCACCCCTAAGTCTCCCAAAGAAATTTCCTCCCATAACCGACGTCCTCGCAACGGTCTCATCCCTCTCTCTATGCTCCTCACACTTCCTCGGTGCCACCCTTCCCTGACTCTCCCAATAAAATCTCGACACATCAAACTCATGATGTGTCCCCGGCGCCACGCAAATAACCTTCTCCTTCGTAGCTTCCAGCTGTGGCCAACAAGCATCACACCAGTTACAGCCCGGAAACTCCTCTGACTTATTAGCGTTGGTAACTTGGATGATCTTTCCACAGAGCTTGTTCGAGCAACAGGCTGTTGAGTCAATGGTAGGCCACCATTCGCGGAAAGACGCCTTTTCGGATGATATCATGGATGCTTTACTCTTGAGCTCCAGTTGCGTGCAGATCTCGTTGCAGACGTGTGTTGCGAAGAAGAATTTGAACCCTTCTCTTCCGAGGTTTGTGTCTGCGAGTTTGAAGCGTTCTGGATCGAGGGTGTGGATAGCTGGGTCTGTGAGGACGTGCCCTACGCCTTGGAGATCGCAGACCAGAAAGCTTCCCCAAGATCGTTCGTAGGTAAAGTGTGAGAAGGCCTGTGCTGCTTTGTTGAATTCGTCATCGGGATTATCTTCGTTGACGTAGCTGCAGTTATTGTTGTACTTGACGTAATCGCCCTCGATGAAGGGTTCAAGGGAGATGTAATCGGTGCCGGAGTCGCCAGATTTACCCTTGAGGCATGATGTGACGATAAAGTCAATCGCATGCTTATCACCTGTAAGAGCGTTGAACTCTAGAGCGAAAGCCTTGCAGAGAGCTTGACAGCGCATGTCCTCGGCGAGATGTGCAAGACGCTTTCCACCACGCTTGAAAGACTTGACAACGTATGGGTTTGTTGAATGCGTCGTCTTGGCGCAGTATGCAAGACGCAGGGCACCTTGAGCGAAGGGCATGCGACGTTTGTGAACGTTGAGTTCCATGACACTCAACTTGATGTTATCATCGTGAGCCATCATGTCATTCAGTGTACCAGAGCGGTGAATCACTGTATCAGGACTGAAGCCTTCGACAACGAGTTTGTCCTCGAACCAGCTCTGATCAGACCATTTCTTCTCAACATCTTCAAGAATTGCTTCGCTTTGCTTCTCATTGAACTCATCGTCTTCCGCTTCACCAATGGCGTCAAGATGAGACATTTGAGCAGTCTTTGTTCCCTTTTCACCAGTTCGGGAAGAAGACTCTGACATTCGAACAGCAGTGCGTGAGGCAGAACTAGTAACACTCTTGACTACCAGATGTCGAAGGGCACTGTATGTAGTACCCAGCTCAGCTTCTTCAAAGAGCAGACCACCCTTGGCAGTGCCCTTGGAACTACCAAGAACACTACTCCTCGGTCCAGAGTTTGCTTTCAAGGCCTCTCGGTAATGGGGGTTCGTCTTCAGAAGCTTGCAGTCCGCCGACGCAGCAGCATATTCCTGTAGGAAAACGTACGCCATCTTGTCAGTCGCACTTAAAATGCGGAGAAGAGCGTAGTTGAGATTCAGGCCGATCATCTGCTTCAGAAGAGGCTGGTAATGAAGCTTGTGCGGTTCGCTTCCAGGAGTGTAGTAATCATCACTCTTCTCCGTCCAACTGTGAAAGATATTGCCGTGTGGTGGAGCATCAGCGATGTGAATAATACATCGGGTCTGATTCTTCCAAGAAGCATTGACGGCTTGTTGGATACCACCTAGGACATCTTCCGGTGCATCACCGCCACCTCGAGCTTTCAACTTATCGATGAAGCCCCTCACCTTATCCACATCGGTAGTGAAGTCGATGAACTGAATGTGGTTCTTATCACAGTGGTCTTTGTAACTGACCACCGCAATCCTAACCTCTGTCTCATTATAGAACGTCTCGGTAATGTCTTCCATAATCTTCTTGACCTGCTCTTTAGCAGCAGCGATGAACGGTCCCATGGAAGAGGTAGTATCCATGAGAAAAAGCAGGTCTGTAGCACAAGCCGCCTTGAACATTCCCTCATTGGGAGTTCTCTTCATTTGGGCAGCAGCTTGAGCTTCCCGCTTGAGTTCAAGAACACGAAGTCTCGCTTCAGCGGCAGAAAGGCCTGTAAGACCTGCTTCACGCTTGAGACGATCATTTATAGCGCGCTCCTGCTGCATTGCGCGGCGGAGATCATCGCGTTCGATCTCCATCTGGCGGAGACGTTCTCGGGTGCCGGAGGAGGTAGCGTTGGATGTTCCGGAGTCACCAGGGGATCGGAAACGTTGGAGAGCGCCGGCGATGGGCGGGACGGATCTGGGCTCATCGCTGCGGATTGGTACTGTGCGGTCTCTGCTTGGGGGATAGGGAGGGAGGATAGTAGATGCTGAAGATGCACTGGAAGCAGTGGAGGTTGCGGACGAGGTGTCAGTTCGAACACGAATATCTCGTGTCTCTCCATCATTTCCAGTAGAGCCTGGTGGTGAATATGGAGGAGGGGCACTCATTTTGGTATGTATTGATGAATTGGACTTCTTGATGAATATCGCTGTCCAGTATTGGAGATGAATATATATATTCAGCCCATCTCAACTTAGGCATGTTACTATTTCCATACCCGGCACCGAAGTCGATCGACCTACTCCTCATTATCGCAATGCTAGGCTCTTTCGGAAACCTAGTCTGTGCTCTTCGCCCGATAAGGCGCCCTTTGCGCATCGACATATCAAACGCATCTCCACTGAGGCTCTCCATCAGGGAGCAAGAAAACATCAGACCTAGTTAGAGGGTGTTAAAATGAACTCGGCAACAGGCATCCTGAAGATGCTCTAAACATATGCCGAGTCTTTTTGTCATTTTGGATCAAGGTCTTGGGCATTCTTCCCTTACCTAGCCCGCCATATAAACCGGGCGTTCTTCAGGCCTCAATTCCGCGCCGTTATTCCCATTCCGCATAATTTAGCCCAATCACAGCCCCTGATGTCTTACCACTTTGAGCACTGATCGACATGACCTTCTCTGTTGGTTCAGATTAGCCAATCATATCAATGCACGAATTCGCCCTGTTTGAGGGTGTAGTCCTGGAAAAGTCGTGTCTGCCTGATGGAGGCAGTGTTTTGGTGGAGTCATGTCGCTCGCCCATTGAGTTTACAGTTTACAACTTGAGCACTAATATTACAGGGATTGACGCCCGGGAGCAGTTAATTGATAACGTTAGTCTTGGAGCTTGTGAATTGAGGTTCTGAGAATGCCTGGGGCGGGGTTCATCAGCAGATACATAGCCAAGTTTGCCCGACTCAATCTCAATCTATCTTTCGTCTGTCAGCCCACCATCCATAGGTGCCTGTCTAAGGATCTCAAATAGAGCCTTATCGGTTATACGAGGCTGAATATTTGTAAATTATTGTGGTAAAACGTCGGTCTGGACTGTGCCGCATTTCCTTCGCTCATTATCGGCATCAGTGCATCACCACTCTCGGCACCATCTTTGTCATTGCCCTCTTCACTTTCATTCGAGACCTGCCATTCAACTCAGTACCTTTCATGATTTTTCAATCTTCAACATTATCCTTTGCTTGAACAACGAGGCATCACCATGGCAGATACTCGTCGCGCAGAATGGTTCCTCTCCAAAGCATCCCTCCAACCCCCTCCCCGTCTCGGTGGTCTGACCGAACCACCCGCCCAAGATTTCCTCCCATTCAGCACTACCAACCGCAACGCAGCCCGCCAGCTCCTCGTACAGCAAAGAACATCAGATCCCAACTACAAGCCCCCAGACCGACAAAAGCGACATCTCTTCCGCTCCAAAGAACAAAAGGCCGAAGCTTGCGATACTTCACAATGGAGCTTTACGAAACATGAAGTCGCGAAAGCCTTCAATGCGCTACTAGCACAGGAGACTCTGCCACCAGCTGGCGTTGCGCAGGCTCTCTTGTTGCATACGACGCTTACCTCGTTGGATGAGCTTTGGGGTCATTTGAATGATGCGCAGTTGGAGAAAAGGATGAAGAGGAATAGGATGAGCGAGATCTTGATTTTCGATTCAAACGGCATGACCTGGCTGGATACAGTGACATCTCGCGATAACTTCAACTACGTTCACTTGTTATGTCAAACACAAGCCAGCCAAGGAGTCTTGAACAGAGCGTTTGGCATGGCCTTGTCCAGATCATCCCTCGAGTCTATGAAACTTTTGCTGAGCTTCGGAGCTGTGGCATCAGATTACCAAGAACTCATTAACCAGCACATACGAGCCAAGAATCTGGAGCTGGTGAAGCTTCTACTCTCAGCGCCCAACTCAATGGCACCCGCGGATTGGAAAGTATGCCTCGAACAAGATTTCGCAAGAGCAGAAGCAGGAGAGGCCTTGTCCCTCTCTTTTGTTCTACTCCTCTTATCCCAACGCCCAGAACTGGTCTCGGAGCCTTTTCTTCTAAGTGCACTGAGATTACAGAGCTACCAGGCTACAGCTGTGATGTTGGGCTATGCATACTCCAACCAGGTCTTCTTCGCTATTCGTCATCAGGCCTGCGAAATCATTACTCACTACCAGAATGCCAACCAGAGACTAGCCTTCTTTACTCTCCTATCTCATTCTGGTCTCGTCGGAGACAATCTGGTCACCCGAGAAGAGCTTGTTAAGGAGGTACTCGCTCGCCACTTACCACTTGTCAAATTACTTGTGCATGCTGGCGTGGCAATTGATGTCCCTCCACACAATGCTTTAAAGTGGGCAGTCTCACAACTAGACTTTGGCATACTGGAGATTCTTAGACATGGGAGCCTTTCGTCGCCTGCATCCCAAGTACTGGACTATCTACCCGATAACATCCCAGAGCCTGACATGGTGCATTTCATGAACATGTATGGCCCTATGGGTCTGGGAGGACGACAGCTTGACTCACGCCTTGTTCGCGCTGCGCACACGAAGCAACAGCATCTTGTCGGAACTCTGCTCCATTATGGTGCGTCAGTCGAGGCTGAGGAGGCTGCTGCCATCCGCGCAGCCATCATATCTACTGACATGTATGTGCTCAGCTCGCTCCTACAAGCGCAGTGTGCACCGGCTATACTTTCAACTCTCATTCCTACCGCCATGGACGTAACGCCAAGAACTACGAGGCTTGATGTGATGCAATGTCTCATTAGAAAAGGTGTTGAAAGAGAATCACTTGGCACCGCTCTACTGCAACTCATATCTGAAGAAGGCGACAACGACTCTGACCTCATCAAACTTCTTATCGACAATGATGCGCCACTGGACTCTGGCTCAGACCTTGATAATTCCCCGCTTGTAAAGGTTATACAGAAAGGAGATGCCACAGTCCTCAATATGCTTTGCAGAGCGAAGCCTACAACAGAGGCATTGGCTTCTGCTCTCCCCATTGCGTTCAACACCATTGCCGCCTTCGGCTACGATGTTGCGCTTGAGTTGATGACTCTACTTCTCAAGCAAGGTGCATCGGGCTCGCCAGTGAATGAGACATTTCTGAAGGCAATCACATCAGATGTACCACTCGACTTGGTACAGTTATTGACAGAGCATGGCGCCGACGTCAACTACTCATCTGGTCAGGCTTTTGTAATGGCGATCGAGATGGACAAGCCTTCGCTTCTAGAGCTCCTATGTTCTACAGCTCCACCATCTCAAGAAACAGTCAATGCTTCTCTGCCTAAGCTCATCGAGCCAAAGCACTACAACCTCTCCAACATCGAGCTCTTCCTAAGTGCTGCATCTCGCGCCACCCCCAAACCATCTCTTACCAATACCTATGCTCTCCTCAAGGACCACCCACAGCGTGCAGAGCTCTTACCGTGCCTTTTGCGCCATGGGCTCGATATAAATGAAGAATCTGGCATGATTCTCTGCCTCGCAGTTCGAGAACACGACATGGACCTCATCAAGTCAATTCTTGCTCTTGATCCTAGTATCGCTACACTTTCCAACGCCTTTCGCGAGGCATGCCAAGTCGAAGATACGGATATGAAGCTTGATCTCATGGACCGTCTGCTACAGAAGGCTTCTCCAGCTGAGATTGGACAATCCAAGGCACTGTTGCAAGAAACCCAAGCGGCTCTTGACGGAGACATGGATGGGCTTTGGCTGCTTCTCGGCCACAAAGCCAACGTCAACTTCAACAACGGCGAAGCTGTTCAAGCAGCTGCTTCAAGCAAAGCAGGATACCCAATTATCCTCAACATGCTCTTGTCAGCTGGCGCCACAGATGCTACTGTCGAGGAGGCATTCGACGCTGCTAGCAACGCAGATACACCAGCATTCATCAAGACCGGCATCTTTGGAAGTCTGTTTGCTTTCAACAAAGATATATCAGTTGATATTATATCGCGAGCTTTTGTCAAAGCCCTCGAAAGCCACCCCGATGATGAACATCTCCCAAACCTGTTGCTAGAACATGGTGCCGGTGCTCAAGTACAGCTCGCCATGTTAGAGGCTGCGGCTGGAGCCTCTCCAGGAGGCTTATTTCAGAAGCTTCTGCGACGGGTCTCTGACGATACCACTCGTAATGAGATTTTCGAGTATATCCGGATGCAAACTACTATGTCGTCTATGGACAGACATCAAGCCTACGAGACCCTCTTGAAGCAAGGGGTAGCCAAGACCCAGATCTCTGAGGCTCTCGTAACATCAATTAGGAACGAGCCTACCAATCGGGAGATTCCTATGTTGCTCCTCAATCACGGCGCCCAGGTTAACTATAAGAACAACGAAGCGTTCGCTGCAGCGTTTCAATCGCGCAACCTAGAGATGTTCGAACTACTTTGCTGCTACCTCGTGAAGGGCGAACACGACGAGGCAGCGAAGCTCGTCTTTGAACATCCGTATCTACGAGAGAATCCCTGTGTTACGATTGAACAAAGTGTTCGTGCGAACATCTACAAGAGTGTTCTAACCTGCAACATCGATCCGAAGAGTATTCACACCACGCTCGTTCACTTCCTCGATTCACCAGAGTCCAACCTTCCCATCGTGGAGCTTCTTCTCGAGCATGGCGTCAATCCCAATGATGAGGATGGTCACTGCTTCTATCTTGCGGCACGCCACAAAGTGGAATCTCACTTCAGAGCTCTGTGTAAATACGCAGACTTGTCCATTGTCCTTCCTACTCTTTCACGCCGCATTGTGAAAGAGTACAACGTGACGCGGTGGTTCAAGATCTGTCTTGAGATGCAGCCCTCTCAGATTGCAGGACTGTCAAATCAGCTTTTGTATCAGTGTATACGCAAGTTTCCAAATGGTACTGATTGTCTGGATGTACTTTTGGGGGCCGGCTTGTCGCCGTCTGCGACGATTAGTTATCGTTTGCATAAAAATTGGGCGGATGAAGAGATCTCGTTGCTCATTTGGTGTCTTGTATCCCCACTGAAAACTGGGAACAATGTCATTCTTAGGTTGTTGGAACACGGAAGCAAGGGTATGTCAAAGCACCATGGCCCAATAACTATACTAACTGTATGGCAGCTTTACCAGACTACGTGACACCCGACTCGAAGATACCCACCATCTTTCTCACACTCCTCAACAAGTCACGAGCTCCCATTCTCGAGGCTTTGCTAAAGCTTGATGACACCAATGTTCTCAACCAGACCATCTCCGGGTCAAAGTTCAGTTCTCTAGCCTCTTACCCGAAGAAGCCCAAACTTGAGTTTACAGCTCTCTTCGAAGACGAAGACGAGATCCCGCCACGTGAAGCATCACTCTTTCTCGGCAATCTTGACGCCTTTAGGTTACTGAACAGCACCATGCTCCCCGATGACGGCACACTTCATCTTGCAGCTCTCCTTGCCCTCCCCGATTTCACAGACTGGCTTCTCTCAACCCATGAGCCAAACTATGAGGAAGAAAACTTTGGGTTCATGGTTCCACTGGCACTAACATGCTACTCTAAACCCTTCCCATGGTGCAAAGTTGCCAACGAGGAACAAGAGTGGTTTTCTCGTTTAGAGGAGACGATCAAGATCCTGATCCCAAAGACATTATCCAGCTGGAGATACCGACAGAAGCTTCCGCTACATCTTGCACTGGAGAATGGGAGCCGAGTTACTATGGCTATGTTGAATGTGCTGAATGCGAGGGGTATCGGGAATAGGGATAAGTATTTGTATACGGACAAGACAGGTATGCAGTATTCGCCTTGTGAGTATGTTGAGACGTTTGTAGAAGTTGATGATGAGGAAAAGGTCAAGCTGGTTAAGATTCTCCAGGAGCATGGATTAAACTGACGACGTATTATGTATTTATTTTTCGTATCTATTTGTCATACTTATATACCCTGATTTTTCTATCCTATAGATATTCCAGTTGAGCCCGTCCTAGTCCTGGCCGGAATTCAGGTAGCCTTACCATAAAGCTTGTGACGTTTTGGCCCAGGCCTCAGAGAGCAAGGAAACATCAGACTTGAATATAAGATGTAAGAGTAAACTTAGCAAAAGCTATCCCAAATCTACTTTAAATTTGAATTAATTTACATCAGTCGTTTCATCACTTAGGCTTAAGACGCCGAGCTTTCTTTCCTCCCGCAACCATGTCTCTAGATGAGTTGCTCTATCCCATCAGGAATCATGTCCATGTGATCAAAGAGAAAGAAACCCATGAATGTCAATCTCTGCGAGATGACCTCGAACCAATTCTTCAACATAGTCGGCTTATCCGAATTATACGTACTGACAGCGCCACAAACTGCAACCGTTCCAAACTTGTTCATCCTTGTGAGAACACCATCCAAAAGCGCTCCACCGACATTCTCAAAGTAGACATCAACTTCATCTGGTGTCACCTCCTTCAGATCCTGAACAAACGCGGGACTTTTGTAGTCAACGCACGCCTGAGCACCGAGATAATCTCTCACCGGCAACGTCGACAAGGTTAGGACTCCCCGTCTCGGAAGAAGCTTAAATTTAAGTTGCCCAATTAGACTGAGTCATTTCTTATCGCCAACGGGGTTTTAATCTACGCGACCTTATCTAATCTACCCGCTGACTTGGACGAATCTAGATTCAGATTGCCAAGACCTTAGTAGTAATGAACCTTGTCTATATGGTCATATTTGCAGTTGAGACTTGTGGCTGAGAGCTCAATCCGGCACATAGAACCTAGTAACTGGTCTTATGACCGCAGTCGCCAAGACTGTGGAATAGTTTCGGGTAACGTCTGTAAGCATTGCTAAAGAACCTGCTCTATTGGGATATCAAATGCCTCGCACATCCGCACTTATGCGTCAAGGCCCAGCGGTCAGTCGATAGTATCCACAAGCAGGACGCCCTCACGACGTTGTCTAGATCTTTGTGGACTTCTCGTTTCGTAATACGAGTCAAGGTTCTACTCAAATGGCCCCCAATACTACATAGAACCGTTATTACAGAAGAATACTATGGTCAGAGTCGGAAGGTCATCGTGGAAAACAACTCATCCGACGACGGGCACGCCTTCTAGCAACCGGTGATTCGGCGACAAAGTTCTACCCATACAGAAGAAGGAGAGACTGCAGGACTACGAGCAGCTGAACGAAATCTATAAGAAGTGATGTCTTCCCGCTTAAGAACTACTTTTTTCATCATCCCAAGGCATCTCGCTCCTATCTCCCAGCCCTTCATCTTCTCGCTTTCCGATCGTCCAACATGAAGTTCACCAAGCTCAGCCTGGTCACCGCGCCACTCGTCTTCACAGCTTCTGCTGCTGAGCAGAACCTCCACCTGGTCTTTGAGCGCGACCTCGTCAACTCCAAGTCAGCCATCACCGTCTGGAACAACGAACAGACCGAGGTCCTGGGCAAGTCGTGCACCAACTCTCTCACCGATGGTGCTTTTGTCAAGCACGCCATATCATTCTCTGTTGGCGAGAACGGCGCTGGTAACGTGACAGTCGGTGACAATACTTACCGCATCGGCGACGGCGACGCTGGCTCCATCGCCTGCGGACGAATTGCTGCCGAGGACGAGCTGGTTGTCAACTGCGTCGTGCCTGTCAAGGGACTTGGTGCGGACCTCAAGCCTCTTGTCAAGCGGTCCTTACGAGAGTGCTTCCCCGATGGGTCCCTCGGAGTCGCCAAAGCCATGGACGTCTTCGAGGGCAAGGTCGACGGGGAGATCCCCTCTGACGTACTGAGCCAAGTCCCCGAGCTGTCTCAGAAAGAGATTGACGATGCTGTCAAGACGGCCGGCCTCTCTAAGCGCCAGACGGGCTGTGGTAATTGGGTTACCCAAACCCGTCCGGTCGGTAACGGCAATCCCCACCAGAATCCATTACATATCCAGCTCAGTGTAGGTCTAACAGGGTCATGTCGTTCTTTGCGAAATTCCATACTGACACATTTTATAGGAAGCCATGGAGTGCCCTGCAAACAATCAATGCGTTGCAGGTAGATTCGAGTCGCGGTCCTTTTCGATTGGTTGGAGCGCCAACGCCGCTGTCTCATGGATCAGTGCCGGTTTCAGCGTTGTCCAGACTATCGACACTGGTAACAATTACGAGTGTTGGGGTAACCCTCGAGACTGGTTCGCCGTTTGGAAGAAGCAGGCCCAGACGGCCTATACTGTCCAACAGGGTATCTACAACTCGTGTACCAGCTCATGGCAGCCCGTCGGCGGGCACATTATTATCTGGTCACCCAATGCGCAGAACAGGCGGGGAAACTATTACTGCGTGTTTGGACGCCAGTATGTTCGCGCTATTGGCGACAGGTGGCTGGATACCTCGGCCGGTGAGCCTGGCGGTCCCTAGGCAGTTCGCCGGTTAGTACTACTACTTACCAGGGATAAATATTGGGGTGTATGATGTCACCCGAGGAGAATCGTTACATAAGTATATTACTGGATGGCTACTATTGCCCACGGGTCTCTGAGTCCTTGATAAACGTGGACTTGAGTCCTTTTTCAAGGCTGGGTAGATTATCAAAAGGTCATTGCCTGACAGAATATATTCATTTTAACCTATTGAAAGTCTGTAGCGTTTTCAGAAAGTTAATCCTTATCGAACCCGGGCCCTCTGATTAGTGTCGCTATCTAGTCTACCAGTATCTTGCATCTGTGACTGCAAACTTCCACTATCTTTTATTAATGTAGCTAATATAGTATTAAGCTCTTCAAGCTTTATCTCCCTATCTTTACCCACGATTGCAAGATACATAATGCCTTTGGCATAAACGATGCAGTAACGGTTCGGTGGATGGTTCATCTCTCCACTCGCTTGAAGACGGGGGCCCTTTCATAATATCAGAAGTTGGTCTGGAGAGGAGACGTGGCAGAACTCGCGTGCACCCTAGGCAAAAGCGTTCTGGGACTAGGGCTAGGATGTACCAGAACGGGGTCGTAGGCGGACGCCGGTGTATGATCAGACGTACCAGGGTTATCGGTGCTATCATTTGTGATCACTGGAGAAGGCCATCAGGATGTCATTTGCGGTGCGGGTAATTTTTGTTTGGCTGCGGAGGATTAGGAAACCTATTGACTGTCTCCCTCTCTCTCCCCTTGCTTGTCTTGGCTGCTTGGGCCACTGTCATATCCTTCGTCGGAGATGCTATAGTCCTCCATTCTTCTGGCGAAATGCTTTTGAGGTGGGAGTTGAGTGAAAAGTCTTGTTTCCTAGTAAGAATTGTATAGGAGTAGAGAAATGCTCATGTCCCAATATTTCAAATGCGCCGTCTGTGAGCATATATACCTTCTTGCTGCTATGCTTCGGAGGCAAAAGCCGCCCAGGTAACTACTTGTCACACTCAAGGCCTGACTGATCATGTCTTCAGAGACTCTCAATGGTAATTGACTCTTAGCAGACTGCTCTTATTCAAGCACGTCACTTCATTGCCCCTGAATTGGCTTTGCATACATTGACAAACCCCCCGCCAGCTTTTTCTGATGCTCAGCAGTCTTGTCTAACATGGTGACTTGAAGCTCTTGTTGGCGATTCTACCAATGAAATGTTCACACTATGAAATCGTGTGGGTAGTTTGTATGCTGGCTGAACTACGTTTTGGAGAGTGTTACTTTCAGTACATAGGCCTGATGATGCTTATCACACGTCTCACTCCGATTTCTCACACTTTGACAATTATCAAGTCTTCTATTCATCGTGAAACTATCTGATTCAATTAAGGGGCTATGAAGACCATCGACGAGATGCCCCTGGTGTCGAAAGAAATTCCTATCATCAGGACCAACCATACCCCGAACTACTTTCCTGCTTCATAGCGATCGTGAGCACGATCGGTGCATTTTTGGCATTTTCCGCCAGAAACCTTGGCAGGCTCGTTACATCCAGGCAGATAGCATTTGCCTTCTGCTCTTTTCCTCTCTGTAAGTGTCCTTCGACGCTGTCTATTCGCTAAGTAGTGTTCCGCACATGTTGACTTTCCTAGGGCAAGGGGGTTACTGCATGATGCTTGCGGGCATATTCCGCTTGCTATTCTTCCTTCTCTATCCTTTTTTCGCCTCTCCGACTCAACCTCGTTGGCTGAACGGCCTTCATGAATGATAGGATTGGACATAGTTCCAAGTTGGTGCGTTTGGGCTCCTTGACTGCCACTGGGTTCAGGTCTCGAGGCCGGAGGGGCTTGAGGGTAGTAGTTGGAAGGCTGTGCGCTAGAACTGACACCTGGATATCCTTGAGAGCTGCTACTGGGTCCAGATCTCGAATTCGGAGGGGTTTGTCCATAGTAGCTGGGAGGCTGTGCGCTATAACCGGCATCTCGAGGTTCTCGAGAGCTGCCACTGGGTCCACGACTCGGAGCTTGAGGGGCTTGTTCATAGTAGCTGTAAGGCTGTGCACTATAACCGGCATTTGGAGGTCCTCGAGAGCTTTGCCCCTGATTATAAGCATCGTTTTCCAAAGCTGTCCTACGCAAATCTTGCTGTCGAGTGGGATTCTGATACCTCCTTGGCAGAGGAGCTGGGTTATGTGGCAACCCGGGTATAGAATGACTGCTAGGGCTGTTCAAAAGAGACATTGAGGGTTCTTGTACTGTGTGAATTATTGGCTCATCTGGATTCGAGTAGGTGCCGGTTTGGTAGGGATAAGTGTTTTGGGGCTGACTGTGGTTGCTAGCCCACTGAGCGTCCCGGGCAGCCTGAGCCCGTCGGGCTTGCTCTTCATTGTTATATGACATTGTTGTGATGTTGTTTTTGTTTGCGACGTTGAGCGTTTCTGGAAAGAATAGTGGTTCAGGTGTTGATTGCGTTTATTGTGTTTGATGCACCAGTTCAGGTCCGGGGAGTCACTGTTATGTATATCGCAAACACTCCGTACTTCGCCCATTACTGACACCTACAGAGCCTGCTGTGATTCACTCGGTTTCTCTCCGTCTATCAGTGAAATTATCGTTGAAGCGCTCTTCCTCACTGTCGCAAGACATGAACAGCAGCTGTTGGACACACAAACTGAGCTTTCTGAGCTTCTGATTCCGTGTCCTTACAGTAATACAGAGACAGTATATCAGGGCTATCGCCATAGTGATGAACATCGACTGTTCTTGATCGGCGTGTCATTGATGGATGTTCTTCTGTGAAACGTCAGTACAGTAAGTGAAGAGCCTGACATAGTGATTCAGTGCTTATTATCTGTCGCAGTCAAGGTTGGTCGCCTTTCACCCGCAAGACATTTTTCATGAGCCCTCTTACGGCATCAGAATTTTATTGATCTGAGCCTCAATCCAATTCGTCTTGTGCCCTCTTTTTTTGTGTTCTTCGCAATAAGGATCCAGCTTTGTCAATAGACTTGATTCAAGTATATCCTTCTACACTTCACCTTGACATGAAACAATCATGTCTACAGTCAAGACTTTGGATTTTGAAACAGATGTGAAAAGTCCTTCTTGAAGAGGTATTGAATGGGCTTATTTAATGTATACTACCGAGCGGGGCCTTTCCTTGATTAACCTTTCAATTCTCTTCATCTTTCTGCCTCTCTTCTTCTTCTCCTCTCCGCCGCCCTCGATTGATCAGAACACCGTTGGCACTGGCCATACCCAGGCATCAGCTCCCTTCCACACCGACACAGTCCCAGTTGCCTGAAACGATGTCTTGGGTTGCGAACCTGTCCATAGCAAACTCCACATCGCAGAAGAGAGCCAGCATCTCGTTTATAGCAGTTGATGCAAATATGATTTTCGCTAAGAATTTCCTTTTCATAGTCGTTGAAAGCTCGCCTGATGTTCATGTGGTGTGGACACAACAGATTTCCAGGATCGTCGACGTCGGCTGTGCATATTAGGCAAAACTCTAGTGGAAGAGCATGAGGGTCACTTTGGCGGCGATGCTCACACTCGTGACAGCGTATCCCGAATGTGGGCAGAGGTGTTCTACAATTGATGCAATATACTTGCAGAGGTGCGTTTCCCATCTGTCCCCAATGTCGATATTCTACGGCCGGTGCAGAGATGTTCAAGCTGTTGTGGACTCCTGGAGCACTGTATTGATCAGTCCAAAACTCATCAAAGGCTTGTAAACCTTGATGTTCATTTCCAGAAGATAATTCGAGTTCAGAAAGATGGATGTACGGGGTATGCTGTTGATTGTTCGCATTGTAGCTTGATGGTTCACCATAGGTTTGACTGCCATAGGTCCGGCCTCCAAGGTCTCCATCATTCCGTAACCAGTTATCAGCATTATGGTCGGGAAACGGATATGTCAGCTGCTGATCTACATGACGATTTTCCGTGCCAGAAGACATTCCTAGACTAGAAAACGGATTGGGACGTGAAGAACTACGATAGGCATAAGCACCACTGGGGCCTGGGTCGTTAGATTGCGGGCCGACTGAAATAGTTTGAGTTGCTGGCTCCCCATTCGAACCATCGGGTGGTCTGATACCACTCTCTTCTGGGGGGCCATAGGGCGATATATATGGTGCATGAGGATAACTCATATTGCATGTAGAGATTTATAAGTTGTTGGTGTTATGTTTGGGACAGCCAGTAGTCGTATAAACGCTTTATATAGTAAGACTATGAGACTCAGTCACTGACTTCCGTAAATCCAACGGGCATGGTTGAACATCTTTGACAAACAACGCGTCTCTTGGTGCACATCATGGTGTTTCAGGCCATTTCGTAATGTGTTGAGAGCACGGCAGTCTTTGGTGGCTGCACTGATTCGCTTCCATGTTTATGGGGAGTTCGCAATCATGGATTACATCCCATGACTTTCATTGTTCACAATACATAAAACGACTGAGCATCACGGGATAAGATTTTCTTTGTAAAACTGTAGGGTAGAGCAATGCACTGCCTAGGTCTACAGGCTACGTGATTCTCCGGGAGTGAATGATAGTGCTACGTAGTATATTCAATTACGTATCGGCCGCATAGATATTGATGAAATGACATACAGCTTTGATTGCTGCTTGCGTTATCACGGTATCTTCAACTGATCACTGATAACATTGTCCTTATCGATAACAGTCAACCTCTGGATCGCGTCGCGCGTTCTCCTAGCCAAGTCCTCGTGTACTATAATATCATGACTCTTCTGCAGGATCACTATTCGCGCCGATTCAATTCACCGTGCTCAACACTATAACCTCTTTTCCCAATCACATCAACCCCAGATTCGATAGTTCCCCGCCTCCACGTTCTGAAGGTGCGTCTACCGCGTTAGCCAGCCCCGGTTCCATCACCAACTCTATTTCCCCTCAATATTGGCACAAGAAGGGCCGAATGCCAGCGACACCACTAGCACCACGTCATTCAGCCATCGATTCTCAATTAAAATGGAAATGAGGAGACGAATTCCGGGGGATCCGGGGTAGTGTTATAGCTTGCATTTATTTATTTCGCCTGCGCGCGATCGCGACAACGCGGAGCGACTGTACAGCATAAACAATAATAAGTCATAATAACACAGTAATCGCAGCTAAGATTAAAAACGTTTCTTTTTTTTCTGGTGAAACTTTATAAGCCAATCATTAATTAAAACACTGTCGATCTCTACGATTTGACAAGGCACGCGTTCGGTAGTTGCGATGCTGCGTAAATTAATCAATCAAGATGTAAGGCTATCCATGTGCATCAATCACGAGCGGGAGCTATCAGCGGAACGATAAATAAAGTTTGATTAGACGCATTCGACACTGCAACATTCATTCGCCCAAGAAGTTTCTTGGCATTATTCGAGTCATGCCAGAGTAGGAGCCGTATAGTATTTGGCACATAATATTCACATCGCGTGAAGCTACAGGGTAGTGCTACAAATGACAAGATTGTCCACCGTCATTGTCGTATGCTAGTCGCAAGCCAAAGACTAGAAAGTCAGGAGAAGGTCGTGAAAGGACGATATCAGGTTAATAAATATCGACCGGGGGCGCACCGAGGAAGGATGCTATCCGTCACGCCGTTGAACGGCTCGTCACATTGCATCACCAATCCCAGTAGAGGAACCTGCAGTAGCTGAACTCAAAAACCTCAACGGGCTTGGTTTGCGTGCTATAGAACATGCATAGAATACGTGACAACATGCACGGCCATTGTGACCTAGGACTCTTCATTGACGTGACAATCCTTAGGTAATCACTTGCACTGAAATTTCTGAGCAAAATCACATGAAGGTATCGTGATTCAGCGTATGCATGACATTATGCGGGTCCTCTCCCGACGGAGCCGATAGAATCCGAGGATCGTCAGTGCCAGACGCCCGGCGAGGCGGCAACATACCCTGTTGACGGTTAGTCCGCCCGCAGAGAATTGATGTCAGATCACTCCTTAGATAACCAAAACTCATAGCTCAAGCAGTGACACGGAGCCGTTACTCGATTTGGCAACTTGCTTAACCAAAATACCCGGGTGATCAAACTACCTGTGCTTGGACTCTATGTCACGAGAGCTAAAAGCTGAAAAAGCTACGGAGAATATTGGAAACCAGAGTGATTCTAGACTCGGGGAAGATGAATGGGTTTAAAAGGGGGGCAGCGGTGGATATCATATGTCGTCGTCTAACCTCGGATACAGCAGGTCAATTTTGAAGAGAGAGTCATTCAAGCTTGCAACTTACCCCTGGCTTACCTGTCAGATTGAGCTTAGTCCTTCAGCTGGAGTGTGCATGACATGACAAGACGCAGGGGTATTAGGTGAAAGGGGTAAAACAGGCACGGAATGGAAATCAAAAGCAAACGCTCAGCCTTATGATCCAAGAGCCCATTCCTCGTTTAGGCCCTGAGCTATTCATTCTACTAGCTACTCATCCGGTCATCGTCGCGAAGAACACGAGTAAGGCTGATCTTGGCCTAATAAGTTCTCCCGGAGCTGTTGTTCCAAGGAGAAATACCAACGACAGCAGCCACAAAGTCCCAATACGTAATAAGGGGCCCAGCGCTAGAAAGAACTTCCCTACTTCCGAGCCAATCCCCGCACGAGTTCCCCATGGAGAAGAGTGGATCCGGCTAAAATCGGCCACGCATTTTCTTTTAGTTTAGTGACTTGAATGGTGAGACGCGGGCGTTGGTACGAGAAAAACTCGCGGCGCAAACTAAAGTCTGGAGATTTGTTTAAATGAGGCTCTACTACGGATACATACAATTTACTTTAGATCTAGTTCTTACCTAAAGGATTAGGCGAGTCATACCCGCATAGCCGGCTATGTATTTAGTATTACATGCTTATTACATAGCTGGCTATATAGATAAGGCTAAATATCTAACTTTGGCTTAAATATATAGCTATTATTTAGCAATAATACTATTTATAATTAAAATAGCTATTTAAAGGTATTTTTTATCTTTATAATTACTTATCCTTTTATATTACTTATTATTAATCTACTGCCTAGCCTTTAATTATAATAAATAATATAAAAGTAATATTACCTTTTAACTTATAAGATTATATAAGAATAGTTATCTATTTATAATAT
>JAAOAR010000451.1:0-19960 GCA_013395995.1 Fusarium pseudoanthophilum | reverse complement strand
TAGATTTTTAACCCTATCCTAGATTTTTACTGCCTACTTAAAGAGTAGGGTTTCTATTAAGTTAAATCCACAAGTAAAGGGAAAGTGTTTTTTAAGTTGAGGCGCTTTGATTTGTCTCACTTTACTTCGATGCCTTACCCTGTACAAGCCTCGGACTTTAGTACGTATTGTGCTTTACTCGTCAACATTTATCCACGACGGTGTGCGTTGAAATACGTAGGTGTTGGGGGGGTAAGAAATCAAAAGAAAATCCCGATTATGATATTGAAAACCCGTAAAATATAATAGGTTGCAGAATAAACTCACAGGGCATTAAAACGTGATGCTGCTGGCAAGAATAACACATCCTGTTGAGGCGATAGATATCCATCGTTTGCAGAAAAATCATCAGCCGAACAAAAATCCTGCAAACGAAAAAAAGCAGGACAGAAAGAAACACACGCGCCGCTGTTCCCCCCCGACAGGCAACTAGATGCTGCTAAGTATCAAATACCCCAGAGAAAAATATATTATCATAGAGACCAAAAAATGGTACAATACGTCTTTACACCATGGCGCGACCGTTACGAACTCTTGCTCGTTCGCGAGCAGATGTACACAGGCATCGACACCAACGCCATGGAGACCAAGGGGCATCCAAGCCATTCTGAAGGCAGTGTAAACATACAGAACCAACGGATCTTGGACGATCAAGAAACACAAAAGAGGCAGCACAACGCAGTTGCGCGCGTGTCGATGTGGATGCAGCGAGGAAACTGCCCTCACATGGTCGAGTCAACAGCACTGTTGATGGCGGCGATGCTAAGTGATAAAGAGGCGGCCGCTGGAGAAAACGCAGCTTCGTCGGCGTACGCAATCAGAGCAGCATATTCAGCTGCCTTTAGCAGGTAAGTTCTGCCAGCTGAGACCCATTGCTGGACGATGGAGCTGATGAGACACAAGGTTCGTTACTGGTCTTCTTGATGGCCATCAGGACAAACAGCGCAAACAGAGCATGTACTCTATTGCAAAGACCATTGGGTTGCCCGCTACATTTGTTGAGCTTCGCCATCAGTCAACGCACGAACAGCTGCCTTCATTAGCAAAGCTGCGCACAGCAGCTAAGAAGGCCTTATTGTGGATTTGGGAGTATTACTGGAAGCAGCTGGGCGAGGACAATAGCGACGCGTGTCGCAAGACAGTACTACGGTATCTCAGTGAGGGAGATGAATCGAAGCTGGCAGCTCTGTTCCAGGAGTTCGAGCGATGGCCTCCTGAGCGCGTTCTCAAGACAGTTCAAGAGGTCAAGGGCAGTTTGCCAGGCAACCAAGCATTTTTGAAGTGCACAGAATTGATGCAGAGGCTACGAGAGTCTGAGGAAGATAGAAAGTCGTCAAAATCTGGTAGCGCCGATACGACGATGAAAGATACGGAGCCTGACACCGGCGAAGCTGACGAGGAAGATGACTTTGGGTGGTCACAGTTCAAAGGCACATGGAAGCCTAAACCTCTTGGCATTGTCTAGAACGAGCGTCCAATCTTTCTATTAGATACCCCTTATTGACTGAATGTATACCTAAATGATCATTCTGCAGAGGCAAAATATGGGTGAATGTTGGAATTTGGACCCAGATATATCACGTGCAGTCGCACGCATCGGCAAACGTCATGATACTGGAGCCATGATGCCTCGCTTGGATGACAAAGCCTCACGTCTCATTCGATCTTGTTCTGTTACAGCGCAGCTGCCTTCAACCGGCCTTAACATTTACGAAGACCTACTTATGTATAGAATCGCTACAAGTCGGCCATTTCTCAGACAGAAAATTGGATTTCTATCTAGTGCTGTGAGTCAATTGTTCAACTCCAAAAGTGTGCCCAGCTGAGATGATGTAGCTCGTTGCTACCCGCGCCATGCATATTCGGTCAATTCCCATGTGTATGTCAAGTGTCCAAAGAATCCCTTTTGAAGTCGAGGACCTTGAAACTGATCTCAATAGGGGAGGGAAGCTCCAACAACTACGCTTACCTGGTAGTTGACGATAAGTCCAAGGACGCCGTCATCGTTGATCCCGCAAACCCTCCCGAGTACATACATAATAACCACCCTGAGAATATCTGAGAAGCTGCTGATGTATATTACAGGGTTGCGCCTATCCTAAAGGAGGCTATCAAGGCGGGGAAGATCAACTTGACAGCCATTGTCAACACCCATCAGTGAGTATCATTAACTGCCAATTTCTCCCGACCTAGACTGATCTCCTTGCCGCCATTGGGATCATGCAGGAGGCAACAAGAAGCTGGTGAGACCCCCCAGAATAATGCCCCATGAAAAATTGTTGACACCCACAAGCTTGCTGAGCTGGGCAACCCCAAGATAGATATTATTGGCGGCAAAGACTGCGATGGTGTTACCAAGACACCAGGTCACGGCGAGACCTTCAAGCTCGGCGACATCACCTTCAAGGGTGTGCATACACCTTGCCACACTCAGGACAGCATCTGCTTCTTTGTGGAAGACGGAAAGGACAAAGCTGTTTTCACGGGTGATACCCTTTTCATTGGCGGTAAGTTTGAACAAACCTCAAATGTGCACAATGATGTCTTGAGTCTGTGCTGATAATGGACAGGATGTGGAAGATTCTTCGAGGGCAATGCGGAGGAGATGCACGAGGCTTTGAACAAGCGTCTTGCGGCGTTGCCTGATGACACTGTGGTTTATGTAAGTTCTAAGCCAACACAAAAGTACGTCGACGCTCATATTGTGATAGCCGGGACATGAGTATACCAAGGCCAATGTCAAGTTTGCCGCATCTGTTTCTCAGCGCGATGCTGTACAGAAGCTCCACTCCTTCGCCGAGAACAATAAGGTCACCACTGGCAAGTTTACCATCGGAGACGAAAAGGTAGCTCGAATCCACGACTTGTTTCGACACGAAACGGCTGACTTTGCATAGGAACACAACGTCTTTATGAGGGTCGAGGTTCGCCAAAGTTCTTGAACATGTTAGGATACCAAGCTGACCATCACAGGATCCCGAGATTCAGAAGCAGACAGGCGAGACGGAGCCTGTGGCAGTTATGGCCAAGTTGCGCGAAATGAAGAACAACTTCAAGTGAGTAAGTAGTAGCACTTCCTTATGATCCTCTATCCTTTCACGGCTGACCAGTCTGAAGAGAGCCAGAGGCCAAGATATAGCTGGCAGATAACAGATTGGCCAGGGCCCAGGAGAAAGGAAGCATACGGGTGAAGATGAGTTGCATAGGGCGAGCGAGTATTCTGAGTGAATAAATGACTTTATTGAAAACCAAGTACTACATATTGTGTGTCTCCATGGATCGCTAGGTGCCTGTCTTCAAAGACATGGCATCGCTTGCTACCCGCTGGAACCACGTCGGTTTGAAGTTGTCCGACAAGGCTTGTTTTAATTTTGCTTCACTGTCCACACTTGCTCGCTGTAGTGATTTCAAAGCGGCAAGCTCTAGCATTTTTAGAAGCGAACATTGAGGGAACATCACGATATCGAGAAGAGCTGTCGGCGTCGAGATCCGGGTATGTATGGTAGCGGCGTACAGGCATAAGTCAACTAACCGTAGAGTACTTCGCGGTGATTATTCTCCAAGAGAGCGCGAGTGCATTGTGAAATCAGTCCAGAAAGACTGTGGAAATGTTGAGATAGATTGTTAAAGGGAAATGGTATGGGTATGTAAGGAAAAATTTATTAAAACTCATTAAGAGAAGGGCCCATACAGTCTGAATAGAGACTCGAGACGGTGCTGGTGCACTGTCCGTCGCGGGCGCCAAATCCACTATCGTCACCACAAAGGGCCTATCGTGACATCAATCATCGCGACTGCGTATAAGTGCTTGTTGTCCCTTCTTCGCAAGCGCAAATGGTAATGCATAATCTGACCTTATATCAGTCAAGACAAGGCCTAACAGAATCCTTTAGCCTCCAAAGCGCAAGGCTCCCGCGACCAGCGCAACCGCCGCACCCAAGACGCGACAATCCAAACTTGCAAAGGAGCATAATGTGACTGCGCAAGAAGAGGGCGAGATCCGCGAGGCGTTCAGTCTCTTTGCAGAGCCAATGGACGGTGAGAAGCATGGAGTCTTGCCAATTGACGACGTTAAGTCTGCACTCATGTAAGTAACCATGTGAGGACGCCTTTGCGTCCTTGGCTGACATATGCTTGTTAAATTAGAGCCCTCGGTGTTCCACCCTCTTCTCACGCAGAGCTCAAAGAGTTCATATCAATCCTGGATCCAGAAAACGACGGATACGCGACATTTGAACCTTTCTTCGCAATCTGCGCTCTCAAATTCCATACAAGAGAGCACGACTCGGACGCCCATCGTGCAGAAGTCGAGGAAGCTTTTCGACTATTCACAAATGGTCAGGATGGACCCATTACCCTTGCACACCTGCGGCGTGTTGCTGCTGTGCTCAAAGAGGATGTCGATGAGGAACTACTCAAGGATATGATTCTCGAGGCGAATGGCGGCGTAGGTGTTGCTAGGGGAGTGGGCGTTGAGGAGTTTGATGGAGTCATGAAGAGTGCTGGTGTCTGGAGGTGATTCTCCAGCTTCCAGGAGGAGCCACCATGTTACGATTTACGAACAAACGAAACTTGCCTTGTACGACTTGGGGGAGTTAATACCATGAGATGAAGCGGAATCGATCCAAGAGTTGCAATGCTGCATTGAAAGAGAGGTAAGAATCCCAACACGAGGGACAAGACGCTGCCTGCTAATCACGCAATTCCGCTTGCAGACCAAGGTACATGATAATTATTATGGTATAGTGCGCATTACTGAGTCGAGGCTTGTTTGGAGGGACCTTGATGAGTTCATAAACGGAGGCCTCAGACATTCAGTGTCTATATCAGCAGTTGAGGGGCAGCTCTTCGCATTCACTGTTTCCAAATCTAATTACACAATCTTAAAAGCACTAGGTTCTTCAGGATCAACGGTCCTGGCCAATACATATGTATAATCACACCTAATTCTGAAACGCCTTATCAGATGCATGCATGCCCCATAGGTGACAGCGACGGGACGGGACGGGATACGTGAGCTAACAAGCACACACTATGTCAACCCAACTACCTGAAATGAACCTGAACTATATAGCAGCGCAAAACCAAACGTCGTAACTTTCGTAAAATCATTGCGGAGACTCGACCGTCACCGCTGGCTTGGCGTCACCACCCTTGGCCGCAGCGGCAGCGAGCTTCTCCTCTTCCTGTCGGCGGGAGTCGAGTACGACCTTGAGCTCCGGGGGAGGGTTGAAGCCAGCGTGGTCTGAGTGGCGTTTATAGTAGTATGCGTCAGGCTTGGGTTGCATCTCGGGAGGGAGCTCCTCCATGATGCACTTGACGATATTGTCGATCGAGTTCTTCTTGGAGGCGTCGCGGTGCCATACGGTGATGAGGTGGGAGTTGAAGCGGACGGAGAGACCAACACCGCAAAGCTGGTCGTCTAGATAAAAGTTAGCACAAGTGCGTCCATTGTGGTCAGAGTTCGTACCATCGTCGAGAACACTCTGGAGTTTCTCGCCAATAGCGAGGAGCTGAACACGAGTCCACACATCAGGACCTATGCTCTTAGGGAAGCGGAATGTCCAACTTCCGCCCAGAATATTGCGTCGGTCCTCCCAGACAGGGCGGAAGCCTGACTTGAAAAGATACAAAGACTCTCGAACACCAATATTTCCGACAGGAGTATTGTTGGCATAGCGCCAAAAGTCCTGCACCGACTCGATCTGGGTACCGAGCTGCTCCAGCCCAGAGTGATACTGATCACCGCTCTCCCCTTCCTTGGCCTGTCGGTCGAAGTAGACGTTCCAATAATGCTGAGTGGGCAGTGCTCGCATCGTCTTTAGGAAGTTTCGCTTTGCATCGTCGCGCTGTTCGGCGGGAGAGCTGGGATCGCTCTCCTGAGATTGCGAGTCTGCGATGCCGCGCGTGAAGAGAGGAAGACGGGAAGACATGTTGGTAAGATGCGGGATGAAGAAGGAGGGAAAACGAATGTAAGAATGCTGAGTAGTTATGGAGGGGAGGAAAGCCAAAGGTCGGAGATGAGCACGGAGACTGGAGTTGAAACTACCTTACAGCACAGAGGCAACCCTGTCACGTATGGAGGTAGCTTAGCTGGTGAGGGGCACGTCAGACAGAAAGAGGAATAGACAACTTAGTAGAGGTAAACTATGAACAGCCCCTATTTCATCGTTTAGTTCTTAGTAACAAGCGAATAATGGCAGGCATATAAGAAGAAGGCCAGTGTGTAGTAGTCAGAAAAGGAGACGCAGATAATTACGTAAGTTACTGTCTAACGATCAGGTCAAGTGTTTTGTTTTGTTGCTACTGTAGATGCCCCCAAATGCCGAGCTATGGTGGGGATATGTCTAGTATGGATGGAGGAATACAGTGCCTCGAGGTGTCCAGACTTTTATAAGACTCTGAATAGAGAGAGGATGAAGACAAAACCACTATGGAGTTGAATAGTCTACTAGTATGACTCTAAGCATGCATATTGGTATCTTTATTATCGAAGGCAAATGCCAAGTCTTCTGCCATAGCAGAAATACATACTGGTAGGTAGTTGACATGGCATGATACGACATGACTGCGGGGTCTTTGAGGCGGCGAATGAGCTACGTACTGCAGGCTTCGCCATCCTCATTGATTGGTGACGGAACATCGTCAGTTGCTCATTTACGGATATTGACCTCTGTTATTGCATTTAAGGCATGTTTATTTTCTCAGCTGACTTCCAACGAATCATTGTGACAGTTTCAGATATCCCTGATCCGACTGAAACTGAAGTTGACGAACCGGATCAGCCAATCAAGTCAAACACATTGCTTAGTAAAACTAGTTTGACAACGATCATATCGACAAGTTCATCCTGTAACGTTAACCGATGGATCGGAAGAGTGCTTGTCAAGATACGATTCGGGGAATCTATAGGAGATAGAATGACTTATATGTGTATCAAATAACGAGCTTAGTACACAACAAACCCGCCGCTAATCATCACATTTATGTAGTTGCCTAACGCTGATGTTGTTATCATTAAGGTACCAGTAAGGTACTCGATGTATACACACATACAAGCCCATATGGTCCATTTTATCAAACCACTGACTCTGATGGACTCGTGTGTGGTAAAATTCTTCATATTTAAATCATTTGTAGTAACGTAAAGTAACGTAGCCTATTGTCCAGCAAACTCAAAGAGACATCCAGTGAATCTAATCCGACCCGGTCATTCAAACAACGCTTCCAGAACACCATGCTCCTGTCATGCTAGCAAATCTCCCTTCAATCGCCGTTGGTCATTCGTTTCAGAGGTTTTCCTTTGCGCCCAGAGGCATTCTCGCGCTGTTCTCATTCTTAAACCTCGTCAAGTCCCCTTGCATCAACTTCCTCAAGTTACCCATATCCTGGAGGTATTGCTGCATTTCTTCTTGCAACTCATCTTCGCCATATGCTGTGCTCTCCGAATCGTACTGATCATCATCGTACTCACTATATTCAGAGGCATTCTCCTTGTCTTGCTCGTCGACTTCTCGCTCTGGCTTTACGGCAACAGGAGGAATTGGGTTCTTGAGGCTTTCGATGGCGAGTTTCAGGTGCAGTTTCAAGGCCTCATTCTCCGTCTGAAGCTTCTTGATCTTGCTCTCAGCTACCATGCTGCGCTCCTCCATCATGCGCTGCATAGAGTTGACATGAGTCTGGTACTCCTCCAGTTTGTCCTCGGCTTCCTTGGCGTTCTTCTCACGCTGTCTCGAGTCTGATACGGAAAGCTGCAGAATGCGAATCTCCTCCGCCATGGCAGCAATCTGTGCGTCTCGCTCGGCTGTTGATATGTGATCCTGGTTGACAACAGCTCTGGTCCGGATTCGTTTGGCTTGGTCGGCATATCGCAGCGTGGAAAGGGTTTCATCGTAGTCTGAGGGTGCGATGCAGGCAATCATGGCCGTCTTGCTGTTTCCGCCTAGTGAGTCTTTGAGAAGCCAGGTGAGGATTGAGTCTCGGTATGGGACAACCTCTTTTCGCTTCCCACCCCTTCCGGCCTTGGGGTCCGCTAGAGCGGCAATTACACGTCCCAGCGTGGTCAGTGATTTGTTGATGTTGCTACCTTCACGTAATCGCGCACCAGTAGCCTCGGTGGCCTTCGCCCTCTCGCTACCAGCCAGATCCACCAGTCGAATGCGGGAGCTTCGCTCTGTCGTCTCGTCGGTTTCCATATCGTGGTGAATTTGTTTCAGCATGATTGTGAAAACTGCGTGACTTCGACTACTTGTATCGTTCATCTTTGTGCTCGCTACCGTACGAGATGTATCGCCCAATTTCATGTAGCGTAGAATCTCATTGATATTTCGCACGGGCACCTCGGTAAGATCCTTGACGTATGGGCCCTCGGTGGGAGATTCGCGAATCTTGAGATAATTGGGCGCCTTGTGCGTTTGAGGAGGAACGAGGAGGTCACGGACGTGTTCATTGTAGACTTCAAAGTACGAGACGCGAACATTATAGGCGACATTTGAGTTCTCGCAGTGAGCGGCGTCGATACGCTCAAAGAGATCCTCGCAAGTCCGAGGAATCAGGCCAGGCTGGTCTGGAGTGCCCATCATGGTGTAACTCTTTCCAGATCCAGTCTGTCCGTAGGCAAAGATACACGTGTGGTAGCCTTCGAAGTTGTGATCGAGAAAGTCCTCGCCAAGGCTGTTGTAAACATCTTCCTGAGTGGCGTAGTGCTTGTCGTTAGTGTCATGACTCCAGAAGGAGTTATCGAAAGTAAATTTCTTCTCCTCGATGACCTTCTTGGCCTTTAGCTTTGCAGCCTCTGGATCAGGGTCATCGGGTGCGGAGAGTGTTGTGAGTTGAGTGATGGGGTCCATTTGGATCAGACATTTTGCCTGGCGTTCAAGTTCTGTAGACTAGTCAGATACATAGAGACCAGGTGCTTAAGTGTATTCACCTCTCTTGAGAAATGCTCTCACTCGGACTACGACCTTGACATTTCCTCCCCCTTCCATTCTGGCGGGCATGGATAAAGCCGCATCTCGAGATCTCAGCGATGGCGTTGAGGCCGAAGAGTGAACCCTGCCCTCATAAAAAGACGCCGAGGGCGATGAGGGAGAAGGCATCAATCTCGAGTCCAGAGCCATCGTCATAAGGATGCTGTTGGCGTTGTCGATGCTGTCGTGAAGTCGATGTCGAAGAATAACCCACATCTCACCGTCTTCCCTTGTAGGTATTTTTTGTTTACCAGCGTCATTCACGTTGCTAGGGGCAGTTGCAGGGGGCCCTTGTATGTGTAGTACAGGTTTTGACTGGTTTAACAGAAGGGAGCTTGGGCCAAGCGGCCCCATCGAGACTCGGAAGCTCTAGTCTGAATCAGGTCTAGACTCTGGGCAGCCTCTGAAAGAAATATCGCTCTTTTACTTTGCTGCTCTGTACTCGAGTTATTCTGTCATACCCAATGGCCCAAATTCTTTGTCGCGGGGACCAAGTGACGCGAATTAAACTCCAGCCACCCTTGATCAATTTTTACTGCTAATTAGGGCGCTGCACCTTAGCTGAGCTTAGTCTAGCTTCCAGTGCCTACCTAATAGGTACCTAGGTAGGTTCAGATACCTTTGCAGACGAAACGCGACATCCAACATTCATCTTCCCTCTCTTCTTCTACCTCCCACAACAATCTTTTGTCGCGTTTTCAACTACAACGACCAAGCCGAAGAAACCAGTATCGTACTTTACTGCGCGATTTTTCGGAAAATTTTATCACGTTTTTCACCAACTCAATTTCTCTCGCTATTTCTCTCTCTGCCGCACCATGGCGCGTACCAAGGAAGATGTCGCGTCCAAGGGCGATGCCTCGCCTCGCATCCCCAAATCCTCCGCCGGAGTGACCAAGAATTCCGCTGAAGCCCCCGTCAAGCGCGGTCGTGGACGACCTCCCAAGGGTGCTGCTCCCATGCCCAAGAAGGTCTATGTTCCAACAGGACGCCCCCGCGGCCGGCCCCCGGGTACTGGCAAGAAGGCCGCCGCTGGACCCAAGAAGGTCGCTGCAGTAAATGATGATGGTACGCCAAAGCAGGGACGTGGCCGACCTCCTCGAGCTGCTCGCGGTACCGAGTCTGCTGCTACAACGCCCAAGGACGGCAAGAAGCGTGGCAGAAAGCCAAAGGCTGCTGATGTATCAGAGGATGAAGAGACCAAGCACGGTGAACCTGGTAAGGAATTTCTACGAAGCTCTAAGTTGATTATGTGCTAATATCTGCCAGCCGACGAGGATGATGCCGCCAATGAGTCGCCCGCTAAGGACGAGGTAGAATTCCATTCTCATACCCTTCGACCTAGAGCATTATTTACTGACTTGTTCCAGGCAAATGACGAGGATGGCGAAGACTCCGAGTAGGATTTCCATTATGGCCAATATAGAAATTCTAACATGAATAATCGGCGGAGGCGGAATTTTCCTATAGGGTCTGGGTTTGGTTGATTTGCTTTAGGGTGCTTGGGAACACGAGGGGTGAGGGTCAGGAAGAATTCATGGAACTGTTTTACTGGGATTGTGCTCTTCAGGAGTTGTACAAATATCATGCTAATTTACAGACGGGTAAAGCAGGCCCTTTTATCCCAACCTTCTCTTATCTAAAGTTTCTTCCATGTCTCATACTCCTCTTCAAGATGTCGTTTTAGCTTTTGGAACTGGTTCCCAAAGTTGAGCCCACACCTCCAGCACTTCATATCCCAGCGCAAATACGCCTCCTCCTTCGTATTCCTGCGTGGATCATCAGCCGCAAGCGGAAAGTCGTCCAGATCAACCAGAAACGGCGTATTGAACGAATTGTAGTGCTTGCGATGTCTCAATGCTTCAGAGAACATATCTCTTGAGAAAACGTGTACGTGAAGGTGTCTCATGCTTGGTACCGCATGCACGCCGGCCTTGACTTCTGCAGCCCAGTCCCGGCCCTCCGGGAGTTGACCACCCTGGTCTGGCTCGGCATCTCCATCGAGTACGGCTTGTCGATGAGCATCACTCTCACTGTGCGTGCCAAGACGACGTTGGAGTTCCTTTGCGACCAGAACCTTGAGGCGCTGAGTCTCCGCCCGCACCTTGGCAAGGACCTCTGGGTCATCTAGGGCATCAAATGGATGGAGAAGATTGTACTTTGACGACCGAGGGAGAAGAAGAGTGTGTATTGTGGCCTTTGGATAACGGTCGTTTATAGCGACAAAGTCCTCGTTGTGATAGATGACGCGTGAAGATGGGTATGAGGCTGGATCTTCAAGATATGCACCCAAACCCATGCGATCTTTGAACGGGTTCCCACTGCGCGATGGTCGAGCTGTATTTGTCTCCGGTGGTGTTTTCCTCTTTGGAGCCATAAGTTCTGCGACTGTCATATGTAAGAATGGATGCTTCGAGGGAGTTGAGTGTGTGACTTGCATGCATTGCGGGTGGATTTCTTTGTAGGCTCTTCACTACGGATTTCTTCCTTGGTAATGGCCTCCTCTGGCTCTGAATCTTGATGAGACATGTCTCTTGGGTGCGAATATTGGAAACGCTTGTAGGATGCCACTTGTTGGCGTTGGCGTTACTGTTAGTGTTCTATACTGTGCTGGGAGCGTGCAGCATTCATGGTAGAGAGTGCCCCGCGGTGGAGTCACCTTTTCATAAGGTACACAAGTCTCCGAGCACAGGCATGAACAGATATCTACCTATTTTGAGTTGTGTGTTACGAAAGAGTACATCGAAATTCAGCATTTGGGTGTAAATAACTAGGTGTTCAAGTTTCTAACTATTGAGTCATGCTCGAGATCTTCATATTCAAATCTGATGTACCTCTATCTGCATTTATAATGACCTTGGACTTTTTACTCAAGCATCCATACCATCGAGTTCGATCATCTTCCTAACCAACATGATGACCTCGTCGTCCTTAACATTCATCTCTGGGCTCTCAACCTTCTTTGCGATCAACTCATCAACCATTCCTCTAAGTCTAGCCAGTAAAACACCGATACGCGCCCATCCTCGAAGTCTGAGCCAGCCGTCAACAAGTAGACCTCGACCAAGAGTGTCGAGTTCGATAGGTCCCGAGAATAGTAGGAGTGTGTATGCATTGAAGGCTGTTAGATGTGTTAGCGAAACCGAACAAGACTTGCAGCATGAGAGGGGTTATACGTACGTGTCAGGTCCCGAATGAAGATTTTGCTGGTTGAGATCAGACTGAAATAAGCCATATACGCAGCATTCCCCGAGAAACCCTGGCTTCCGAACAACGTACTGCTGGGGTGAACAAACACGCGTCCATTCTCTTGGTTAAAGTATTTGATCGACCTGGCCTCGGGGTCTAACTCCACGGCACCAGACATTGAACTTGCAAACTTCTTGTCGGGGTACTGGATGCGAGCGATCTGCGGCGTGAAAGCCGCAGCAACAAGCGCTCTCAGGAGCTGGGATCCATTAGAGCTAGCCCCATGTGCATGAGCCTCCATTGTCGCTTCTGAGGGTGCCACGATACCGATCTCTCCCAGGGCTGTATAGTACTGTGCCCGAGTATTGGAGATGTCTGACAAGGTCTGGAAATTGAGAAAGTTCTCTTCACACCAAGATCGTATCTGACGATGGGGTATGTGGTCCTGCATCATGAAATCCCATTCCTGGAAGGCCTGAAGATCAGTCAAGAGATCCCCATCACCTCTGCAGAAGTTCATACGAGCCTCCTTCGCTTCGTCTCTCTTCTCTTGTGGAGAAACAAAGGGACTTCTTGTGCTCAGAATCGCTGCAATGGTTACGCAATCATCTAGACAACCAAAGATGGCACCAAACACCATCAGCTTGCCGCACCGAAGGTCAGCCGGGAGCATGGCAAGCTGCTGACCCATGGCTGTAAGCTCGTCACCATCGAGTGCTCCCATGCGTCGCAGGAGCTTCATAGCTCCATCAATAGCAGTCGCGTCAGGAGGTGTTGGAGACCTGCCTAGGAACCCGGCAACATCCTTCATCCCCATAGCACGAACTGAGAGACACAGTTGTTCCAGTGGAACACGGCGAATCTCTGGTTCAGGTCGTTCGGGCATTTGCTGTTCGAGATTTTGCGTAAAGAGCTTGTAGCATCTACCCTCTTGTACTCGGCCAGCTCGACCACGCCGTTGCTTACAGGCGGCGCGTGATGCCCACGTTTCCTCGAGCTTGCGCATGTTGTTTTGCACATCGAAGCTGGTCTCCTTGACCTTTCCGCTGTCAATTACCACAACAATGTCGTCTATTGTGATTGAAGTCTCTGCGACATTAGTTGCGACCACGACCTTTCGCTTTCCTGCAGGAGCACCAGAGAACACTCTTTTCTGCTCGCGTGTCTCAAGCGAAGCATGAAGGGGCAAAACGTGGAGCGAATTAATAGCTTTCAGTGCGCGACAAGCTTGGTTGATCTCACCAACTCCAGGGAGGAAAATCAGAATGCCACCAGGTTTGTTTTCGTAGGATAGCTCGAAATCAACGGCCTTGACAGTCTCAACCAGTAGGTTGTAATTTATACGATGACCCAATTTTTGGATGACTTTACCCAGAGCTTCTCCGCTGATGAACTCTGTATTAGAGCTTTCGACTCCGTATGCTGTCATACGGATCACATCGTCCAGATAGTACTCGTCTACAGGGAATGTTCGGCCTGCAATTTCGACTGTGCCCACGCTGAGTCCCTCCGAAGCAAAATAATTCTTAAAAGTTGCGGCATCAAGTGTCGCAGACATCAGAATCAGCTTGAGCATATCCTTCTTGGCCTTCATGACATCGCGGATAAGGTTGAGTAGGAAGTCAGTGTCGAGACTGCGCTCGTGTACTTCATCGATCACAACATGACTGACATCCGCCAAAGACGCCACGACATCTTCTACTCGGCCCCCTGAGGTTTGTAATCGCCTGAGTAGAACACCCGTCGTCACAAATGTTATCCTTGTATCTTTCGATCTCCGGGATTCACCTCGAATAGCATATCCCACCTCTTCGCCCACACGTGTACATCTTTCTTCTGCTACACGATCCGCAAGGCCAAGAGCTGAGATTCGTCGTGGCTGGGTGACAATCATGTTTGCACAACCGCCAAGACCTTGGGCATACAGATCATCCAGGATAAATTGCATAGACTGTGTTGATTTACCCGATCCTGTTTCTCCGCTGATGATAGTGACATGGTTGCTTCTGACGGTACCGATTATGGCTTCTCGCATCTGCCAGGCAGGGAGACCCTGACGCTTGGATACCATGTTCTTCAAAGATGATGACTCTTGTCGTCGAAGCCATTGCTCCCGGGTTTTCTCATCCTTGATCCATTTGATCATTTTTGGAGCGCGTGGACTTCGCTTGTTTTGTGCAATAGCCGCCACAGGTTTGTACTCGGCTGCGGCTGAGGAGACGGCCGAAATATCCACCAGCTTTCCAGGATCCTCAATGATGCCGTTGATGTTCTGCTGAACCCAGTCCATTGCCAGGTAGATTTTCGTTGGCTCATCACGCAAAGACTCATCGATGTACTCGAGTGCTTTTCGAATGATGCTAAGCTTGATATAAGAAGGAATGTTGGCCACGATCGATAGAATCAGGTTGGCAGGATAGGTAGCAGGACGCCGAACCTGAAAAGAGGCATCGACGGTATGTTGCCCATTTTTGACAGAATCGAGCTTGATGCGAATGACGTTATCGCCGTCACGCTCGAAACCCTCCCCATATATTGCTTCAAGACTCCCAACTTCTTCTTCCCACTGTTCCTCGGGTGAGCCCAAATCCAAGAAGTCAGCATCGGCGGAATCCTGAGATTCTCGGGGGAAGAGCAAATTTTGTAAAGTCTCCGCGGCTTTGTCCTCATCAACCCCTTGCTCATCCAGCACCCTTGTGGCCAGCTCAAGTGAGTAACCTGCTTGAGCTAGTCGTTTGATGATGCCCTCTCGTCTCAGATTCGTAGCTCCGACCGACACTCCAGCCGCATAGCTCTCTGGCAAGGCCCAACGAGGAAGATCATCCTCAGGGACGTGAATGAGAAGCCACTCGAGCGTCTCTTCTCGATCTTTGCAATATTCGACTGCCTCTTCAACATGGCTTTTACGGAAGCTGAGCCTGCTGAGTTCGGAAATAATAGCATCTTTTTGAGGTTTCGACACCTGGACACCATTTGGATTCCACCTGACGCCGCTTCGCAGCAACGTCTCTAACTGTGCTCTTGTCTTTTTCCCCATCTCAACCTTGGGCGCAGTACTCCACCCCTTCATGATGTTGGACGACCGACTGTCTCCTTTACCGGCATTACTCATAAGGACCAGTCCAGAAGCACCAGGCATGGCAGCGGCCTTAGCCTTAGCGGCCTCAATTTCTTTCCTCTTCTTTTCTGCGGCAGCCTTTGCCTCTTGACGCTCTAGAAGTGCTTTAAAGGGGTCCGGTTCATACATCCAGGCCTTGCCTTCTTTCACATCTTGGGTCTTCAGGGCCTGGAAGTCTTTCCATAATGACTTGTGCTCTGGTGGGAGAACCGTGTGTTTATTCTGCATGCTACACACTCTGAAGAGGGCATATGTTGCTGCGGCATGCTTGGCTTCTATTGCCGTAGGGCGCATGATCAGATGCTTATGAGTTGCTGGAATTTTGAAGGGCTCTAGTTTGGTGATCTGCTGGGTTTTAGGATCCTTGGCGCTCATAGTCACCCATACAGAGAAACCATCGGGGGTCTTCTTGGTATCATAATCGGGTCTTTCCCATTTCTGTTTCTGACAGTACTCACTAAGCAGGTTTACTGGCAGCTTTCCTGTCCATGAAGAGCCGCCAATGAGTTGCTTGACCGTAGGTTTTGGGGGGCCTGAAGGAGCTGCTTCAGGAGTAGACGTGCCACCTTTTTGGCCCTTTTTTCCTTTTCCTTGGTCCTTAGGCGGCGCAGACGGCAAGGGATCAGAAAGGTCTATCCCGCCGCTGGACTTTCCTTTGCCCTTTTTGACCATTTTGAAAGGATGTGGTTCGTTGGTCGTGTTGTTGTAGAATTGATATGGGAAATGCTGGGTTGGTGATCGATTACTTAGTGGAGCTCACTCGATACACAGTAATAATTGTCAGCCGCGGAATGTTCTGTTGATGATTATGAGAAGGCGATGTGATAAAGAGTATTTGGAATATACTGCCAAGTGTCAGTACTCATATCTCTTCGCAGCTACCCTCTCTTCTTTAGAGACTGTTCGCAAGAGCTGCAACATCGAAAGAAAGAGACGAGTAGCAGCATGGCCAGGTAAAAGCGCCTGGGGACAAGAAATATATCTCGATTCACACTGTGAGTCATGTGCAACAGTGCTAGTAAATTACAGTACGTATTCTGTTATATGCACGGCCCTCGTGGCCCCGCTATTTACGTTCAAACCCTTTCAAGGGAAGACTCTGATTATATCTAAAGTAGTCTAATGTATAACTATAGGAAGCTTCACGAAAAATACTTGGAGTATATTCAAACGCGAATAGTTCCTCTTTTCTTCTCTTCCCATTCAAGTGCGAGTAAATAAGTCGTCTTCATTTGACACCAATTTACAGTCAGAAAATCATTGCATGTCATCCATCATGCCTGGTAATCATGAATGAGGGGCAAATACCCATCGTATTCTTTTGGATTAACTACGGTCTCTGGCTACCACTGAACCAGATTCACCACCACTTGGCAGCGAATTTCGTAATTTCGAGCTTCATCGTCTCAGAAGTCCTGGTGCACTAGCATAGGCCTCTCCAAGGCATCCGTCCTCGATTGACGCTGCCTCTCACCTCACCTCAGCGGTCGTCCTGCGTGAGTCCCATGTGCATAAACACCAACCATCATGATGTCTTCAGCGTATACACGTAAACTCGTCGGCGTCTGTAGAATCCCCTCATGAGTATTCATGACCGAGAAGCCAAACGCCACCGCCGACTCCGCTCTCGTCTTACTTCATCACTCTCAGGCTGGAGCTTTCAAGCTACCATAGGGCCTGTATTCTGAGGGGTGAGATTTCCCCTCGTATAAACCTTCCAGATACATTAAAAAGACGCGGTATGGGGTGTGATATCATGGGGATGGGGGTAAACGACAGTCACATAAAACTGTTCTGGGGGAAGGGGTGTCGTGATGGTGCTATGTTTTGGGGGGGTTGGGATTGCTCCACATTCTGGATTTCCTATCGAAATTCTCAATCCGAACCAGCGAGCCTTTTACATGTCCATGGCGTCGCTACCCTTGGCAAAGTCGAAACCGCCTGAGGGAGCAGCACCATTGGTACCGAAGCCGAATGTGCCGTTGGGGCCAGCAGGTTGTTGGGCCATACCCTCGTCGGCGTTCTCCTCATCATCCGAGAAGTACTTCTCAATGATGTTGTAGGCCTTCATGTAAATCTCCTCGTTGGCATTGTTCTGGCAGTCGTGGATCTTCTCCATGCCTCCACACTCCTCGATGAACAAAGCATACCGGTTGATGGAGTCGCCAGACTCACCAGCGGCCTGCTTGTCAAGGTCACCGATCTTGAGGATGTTCTCAAGGCCGTCCAGGGCAACCTGGATGATTTTGTTGTCGGGGCAGCCAAGTAGATCGCATAGGGGCTTGATGCACCCCTGAGAAACCAGATAGCGGATTTGCTCCGGCTTCTGCAGACCACCGGAGGTGGCGTTGCTAATAGCCCAGCAAGCCTCCTTGCGGGTTTTGAGGTCTCCGTTCTGCAGAAGGTGGATCAGAGGAGGAACAATGTTGGCATCAATGACGGCCTGGATCTGTGAAGAGTTGCCGGCAGTGATGTTGGAAATTGTCCAGCAAGCCTCCTTTCGGATGCCATCCTTGGTAG
Source organism: Fusarium pseudoanthophilum (assembly GCA_013395995.1). NCBI lineage: Eukaryota > Fungi > Ascomycota > Sordariomycetes > Hypocreales > Nectriaceae > Fusarium > Fusarium pseudoanthophilum. Next base: position 2,125 of record JAAOAR010000451.1, on the reverse strand, counting down.
AGCTCAGAAGAGACAGGAGGCAGGGCAGGGCGCCGCAGTTGATAATAACCTGTGTTTGAACGTCGTCGCCGGTAACGATGTTGCCAACGGAGCGCAGGGCGGGAGTCTGGACGGACGTAGAAGCATGCATGAGAAGCTCAACCAGTCGGCGAGGAATGCCAGCCTCAATAACGGCCTGAATCTTGTCGTTGGATCCATCGGAGAGGTAAGAGATGGCCCAGCAGGCATCGATGAGGACCTCGTCATCAAGGGAGTAGACGAGCTTGGACAAGACAGGAAGAGCGGGGGCAATCTGGTCATAAGTTAATTCGCGCTCGTTTTCTTTTTTCAAACGAGAACTTACGGTAGTCCAGTCAGGCTGGGGGGTCTTGCCACGGCAGAAGTTGCTAAGTGTCCAGGTAGCATTGCGGAGCATGCTAAGCTTACGGCTGTCGCCGAGAAGGTTAAGGAGAGGCTTAAGAGCACCACAGCTGAGGACATAGTCACGGCAGTGAGGGCTATCACCAGCGATGTTGCCGAGGGCCCAAACGGCCTGTTCCCTGACATCGGGTTCGGGGCTAGCAAGAAGCTCGACGAAAATCGGGACAGCGCCAGCCTCAATGACAACCTGTGTCTGAGTGGCGGAGCCGGATGCAATATTGGTCAGAGCCCAGGCAGCCTCGAACTGGACCAGGGTGTGAGGGGATCGCAAGAACTCGACAAAACGACTAACGACGCCGGTCTTGATGACCTCCTCGATCGGGGGGTTGCGCTCCTTAGAAAGAAGCTTTCGGAACTTGGTTGTAGCCTGAATCTGCGAATCGATTTGGTCCGAGAAAACACCCTGCACCATCTGAGGAAGGTCCTCATTCAACTAGAGACAGGAGTTAGCAAATGCTTACAAGAGATGTACAGCCAGGGCCGTGCTATTCGCAGCGATGCATGACAGCAAGAAGACGGAGGGTAGACGTGAACATGGCCGCACCCGTGGCCTTTCTTTGCTCAAACCCGCCAGAACCAGGATGTGGGGTTATTTGAAGTGTATATTCCCCCCCACATCAGAGGCAGACGGGAGGGACGGGGCGAAGCGAAAGCGACACGAGATTTTGCGCAAGCAGCAGGCGAAACCAGCACTTTGAAAGATAATCTAAGGGTCGAGAAATAGAAAGGCACATACCTGGGACTCGGTAGGAGCTGACTCATCATCGCTATCAGGGGCGGCACCGAGAGAAGCACCAGGGCGGTTCTCACCGGTACCAATACCTCGACGCTTGGCCAAGTTCTCCTCACGCTTGGCCTTTCGAATCTCGACTTGCTGCTCCTCGCGACGACGACGGAGCTCCTCAGGCTTGAAGGTATTCTTAGCCTTGAACTGAGTTCGGCGATGCTCGGGAATGTATCGCTCAGCCATGATGACTGCGATTGTTTTGGTACGAGGGGGCGTTGGTAGGTGAACAGTAGCAAATTGATGTGCGGGGTGAAAGATGCACAAAGGGTTCGCAGAGAAGAAGATCGAAAGAGCTCAGCGTCTAGGGAGAGAAGACTTGCTCTGCAGCGTAGAGTAGAGAATCCAGTGAGGAGAAGAGGATGAGGGGAGGGGGAAAGGAGAAAGTTTTGTTGTTGATGTTGATGGAGAAGAGAAGTCTTGGGTCTGGGTCTGGGTCTGGTCGGCCGGGGACTAGGAGGGCGTCGAAATATTTGACCCAGGCAGTGGGCGAGTCTTTCTCTGGGCTTTAGGCCACTGATTGCCTGCTAAACCTAAAGAGAAATCGCTTCCACCGTACCTAGGGGCCCCAGTCGGGTGATTTCAGCCTCAGGCAGAAACCACTCCGCCCGCAGGTTGTTAGTTCAGCACCGTGCAATGAAATCAACTTCAGCTCTGCAGAACCTAGACATGAAAAGAGGGCTACTCTGTGAATGATGTGGGTAAAATTAATCTAAAGAGAACAGGTCATTGTTTTTATCCACTAGGAGACCAGGTAACTGGTAATGTAAACAAAGTGACTACTAGGTAGCGAACGAATATTTCACGGCAGTCCCTCCGTCATGGCTTGGTGCCTGAAACTCAATAGACAAAACCTCTGTGACCTGACTCGTCTCGCCTCCCTCTTGAATATCGAGGCACATCCCTTTGGATCCGAAGGAG
>JAAOAR010000450.1:0-26127 GCA_013395995.1 Fusarium pseudoanthophilum | reverse complement strand
TAGGGGAGGAAAGAAAACTCAAGACCTTAACCCTAAGTGATAAGAATAGTTAGGTAAATTAAGCCTAAGTTTAGGGGACTCTTTGCTAAGTTTATTTTGACACCTTATATCAAGGTTCGGTGCTTTCTTGCCCCCCGAGGACAAGCTAGCATGGCTTCCCAAGCTTGACGACAGCCTGTAAGTACAGCACATGCAATGCATCAAGGTAGCCAACAGAGACGATGATACGTCGGCGAATTGGGCTTCAATGGCGCAGTGAATTCATTGGCTACGTTGGTTGATTCGGAGGCCGAGACCCGGATCAGCAGGGAAAGATGGTCCAACAGATGCGAGGGCTTGACGCATGTAACAGCACATATGTTGCATGACACTTCAGAGACTCAGGCCTCACAGCATAAGCAGTACACACTCTCTCCGAAACACCCAAAGACTCGATCTGCTAGTCTTGGTCTCGGAAACAATTAGGATGCAGTGACTTGGAATCACGTGTAAGACACCAGACGTTTAAAACGGTCTCAACCAGAAGAATATGTGCATACCAAGATTAAACTTCAATAGATCTCACCACCGAGGCCAAAGTCCCAAAACTAAAAAGCTTATTCAGTGGCTCATATCATGGCTGGCTGAACATTGGTTTATTACCGTATACCCCGGATCACTCTGCATATGCGCATTGACCCAGCGCCGACATCCGGCGTCCACCAACACGAGAAAAACAAAACCTTAGCACAGACGGCACTTATGTCATTTATTGTCATTCTATACGTCCACCGTAGCAACGGGTGCGAATTTGCAAGTTCAGCTTTGGGGCATGTACTTTAAGAAATCTGCACAAATACCAGTCTCTGTCTCCCCTCAAACTATCTCCGGCATCACTACTCCACTCGTTCGAGCACACACACTCACTCACTCTTCTGTCTTGAGATTCGCCCTCGCTATCATGCAACTCCAGCTCTCCGCCATCTTCTACGGCCTCGCCGTTCTGCAGGGCGCTATTGCGTCGCCTGTTGCGGAGCCGGCTGTTGAGGTTGAGGAGAGAGACATTGAGCCTAGGGCGCCTTCTATGGGAGACATTCCCTGGCCTAGACTCCCAGCTCTTCGTCGTAAGTTCACCGACAGAATCATAAAGTGGCGAATCTAACTTGATCTGCGTGAAGGAGCTAAGAAGGGCAGTGACAAGAACTGTCCTGCTCCGACTAACAACCAGGGCAATGCTTGCTCTTCTGGAACTCAGTACTGCTGCACCACTGCCGCTGACGGGAGTAAGTCGTCCTCTTTTCCTCCGACTGTGCGAGGAACCTGACACCGTAAAGCTCAAACCTGCTCCAACTCGGAGGTCTGCAATGCAAAGATCATCTGCTGCAACAACAACAGCGGCGTAAGTACCTCATCCCTACTCCTCATGCGTCGCTCACAGTGATCAGTTCCAAATGTGCATTGGTGAAATTGACTTCAACGCGCCCGTGACCATCAACATCAACATCTACAAGGGAGGCAAGGGCGGAAAGGGTGGCAAGGGCGGTGGCTACAAGACCATCAAGGAGTGAGAGAGTGTCTTGTACATACTACCAAGAGTCTTGTATCTACACTTGTTAGCTGTACCTACCTTACTTTCATTTCTCACACTCCTTTGATGATGGATTGGGATGATGCGCTTTGCCGATGGGACAGAAGAGGGTCGTACATAGTATTTAGTAAACCTTGGCTGTCCAAAAGAGGCGATTTGAACCTGAAAAGACTCTTGTTTGCTCCAGATCAGTGAAAAACATGGGGTATTGTGGATCGCGAGCTCTGTTTAGCGTAGATCCCAAGATGGGTAATGTTTGGTGAGAAATTCCATCAGCGGCCAAGACGAGAATGGCAATCAAACGGTCGAGAGCCTCTCGTCGCACTAGCACAGACCGTCACGGTAATAAGCATGGCTTGCGCTAAATCGAGACTAACCCAGCTGTTACACTTTCTCTGGTGATACCACGTTGAGCTGCCCTGCCACGTAGGATAAAGCCACTTTGGTGAAAGCATCGGCCTCTCGGCATTGTGATTTGAGACACGTTTGTCTGTGCCTGAACCTGGTACCTGGGCCTGAGAACCTTGATCGTTGTCAGCCTTAACATGGGCATGGGAGTGAGATCTTAGTGTCCATAAGCGATAGACGAAACTTGGCGAGTCTGGGGATTGTCAATGCGCCGATGGATCAGCGCACTAGTCTCAGATCGATCTTCAAGTCTAGACCTGAATAAAGATGTATTAATGACGTCTATTCCAAATCACGCAATCATTAGTTCCGAGAGAACAAGAACGCTATGAAGAATAAGTTATTCCCAATAATCCGGGTAAATCGAGAAAACGGTCGTCGCGGTGGATCTAAAAATACCGCCAGTGTAGGTTCAACAACGACGTTGACGGTAGTGGAAAGGAACACCCGCTCTTAGTACGCCCAACGGCGATCATCATGGCCCGTATAGAGCGCCACAGTTAAGACAAGACGGCCAGTGATTCCTCGCCACAGATTTTGGTGGCGGGTTGTTGGTGCGACAAGGTTTCTGCTACTGCAAGCCATGCCAATAGCTCGTCGATAGACCTATCGATAGTTTGTAGCTGACAGTTCCCAGAACCAATTGACTGAGAGGATATACACGGGTTTTAGAGAAGATGGAGACAGGACCGGTGAATTGGATTTGATTTCGTCATGGTCTGATCATTACATGCTACATCTCTTGTGGGATAGCATCGCGGAGTCACAGTGATCTAGAGTATTATTCCGCGGAATTGATACCTCGCGTAGACTGGGGCGTTTGCATTCTGTTATTGTTACACCAGCCTCGTATACTGAACCCGGCTGACGGGTTTGTGCCGTAATACCGTATCATCGACCCGGTAACCCGTTTATCACGCTGTGATCAGGCACGCAGTGAGACGTGGCCATGGTTGCTCCGATGGTAGCAAATAGCAATTGACGGCCCTGAACGCATTGCATTACCATGCATGCATGTCCAATGTTTGCTCGTAACACCTCGTCGGGACCGTCTCGGCATAGACCCGTGCTAGAATCACAACTCGACGTCTTGGATCGAAAAGGAAACATCAAGACGATACTAACTTAGTTAAAGCGAGGGGGGAGAAATAAACTACCACTAGACGACGAGCTAGACCTTGGAGCTCCCAACTCAGGGTCCAAAACTTCGTGATAATATCCCTGTAGCTTGCTTCCACCGACATCCGGTGCTGCATTACCCCGCAACATGGCTTCAACATCTCGTTTCAGCAAGACGATACTGTGACTAATTTATTGACATCGTGGTATCACTGCATCTTGCATTGTGTGAAGGACTAACCAGAGAAGAGATGACTAGACGAAGAAGAGGCTGGTCGACTAACCCCGGAAAGCAATCATCCAGAGCTGAAATGTTGACCGAGAGCCTTCGGATCCACGGCAGTTGTGTAATCCCTGCACCTCAAGTCCTTGAGCCTCATTTCACAACTCAACCACCGCTCGCGAACGGAGGCCATACCCATTTCAATCTTTTGAGGCCCAGAGGAGAGAGTCAACCCCCGCCTGAAGTCTCGAAGGAGAAAGGGCTGGGGCTTCTCGGCCGGGAGTCGGCGCATCCGCCCAACACTTCCCCTTCGGATACCTATTATGGCCCGCACGTGTTGGTGGTTTTCGCCTCTTCAGCCTTCAGGTGAGGCTTGTCTAAAATCTCACTACGATTTGATTGTTGAGGAGAAGGGTGCTGGGATCGGAGTCTACTGGGCGCGATGATACCCAATGTGTCAGGACTGAGCCGAAGTTCTCGTTTATTTTATATGCAGAGCGAGATTCAGTAAACGGGGTTATTCAATGTGAGTGAGTGCTATTAATTAGTCAAAGCATCGGACAATGTCGGCTGTATCGAGGGCGATGAACCATGATGCGGTCTTGTGCCCCAGCCTGATGTAAAGAACATACAGAACAGCGACAGTAAGAGCACGAGTGCAATGTCCTACACCTTAACAGATGATGTCAACTCAGCTATGGCGCCGTTGAGAATTTATAGCCTCCTTCTGGGTGAAGTATGTACTTACCTGTAAAGCCGGGTTTTAATTCAAATTACATCTTATTTCCGTCTACTACCCTACATTTCATCACCGAGAACTTATCGCAGATGCAGCATTATGTTTTCTGCAGAATTAAACAAATGCTGGCCTGTTTGTGATATTACTCTTCTGATTCTACTCCGTATTGAATCATTCAAGTCTAGAGAACGTAGCTTGATAGACTTTTGACTCATTCTTCTGTGCGATGATGCGAGTAGCTACTAAGCCGGTTGCCAACGGATTTGTTTTCGAGAATTGCAACTGAGCAAAACAACGCAGTCTGATTCAATTTTTGTCCACCTCAATCTTAAAGAACAGGACCGAATGGGCCAGTGTAGTACCCATATCCTCGATTAGTCCAGCTTAACAACCGTACACTCTGTCAAGACATTGCCCTCAATAGCCCTACTATAAGGACAAACCTTCTTAGTCTTCTCAACAATCCCCTCAATCTGCTCCTTCTCCAACCCCCTAACACTAATCTTCATATCCACCCTCAGCCCCATATCAAGCTTCTTCATATCACCGACAAGATGCACTGTCGTCTCAACAATGCTATCCTCCGGCGCAGTAGGCATGGTGATGCCATCCTTGGCAGCCACGGCGTTCATGGCAGACTGGAAGCACGCGCCGTAGCCAGCGGCGAACATCTCCTCGGGGTTCGTCTTGCCTGCGTCGCCGGGGCCGCCGAGGGCTTTGGACATGGTGAGGTCGACGTTGAGGGACTCTGCTTCGACGTGGCCCTTGCGGGCGCCGACGACTTTGGCGTGGGCGGAGTAGAGGATTGGTTGGTCTTTGTTCTGCTGGGTGCTTTGGAAGCGGTGGGCGATGATTGGAGTTCTGAGGAGGGATGGGTTTGGGCGCAGGGCTGCGCGGCGGAGGGATTGGGAGATGCGAAGAGACATGATGATTGATTTGGATGTTCAACTGTTGATGAGTCAAATTGTTGTAAATTGATGTTGAAAAGTTGAACTTTTATTGTTGACTTTGGTTCTATGACGGTACAAGTCATGAGCATTTCAGAGTCATGCACGTCACCATGAGCCCTAGAGTCGCGTCTCTGTAGCGACAGACTACGTCATTGATCTGGCCCTAGCAACGTAGGATAATAAATCAGTATGAATTTATAAAACTAAAAAAAATAATCAGAATATCTAATGATGCTTAAACTGACAAAATGAAGCGTATATAGTTAGACAAGGCATGCCCTGTCAGACGAGGTCAGCGAATGTCAAAGGCCGCCAGTAGTATGTAAAGATGAAACTCAAGCAACACGTGACCTGGTACAGCTTTTGAATAAGTAATAACGTTGCCTGGCTGGATTACTATTGGCAGATTTGTCCCATGTTGACTAGAAATGATGGAATTCGCGGTCAGCCATCTGTATTTACATAGATGCTTCTCGTCTTGGATGGTAGGTTCAGCCCAAATATGATGGCAAGAGAACACCTTACCACAAACGGTAAAGCCTCGAATTGACCGACCAACCTTGGCCCAGTCAGGTAAGGTGAGGGTCGGCAAAGCGTTCATTCGGCTCCCACAATCCGCCGGTGACAGCTGCAGGGTAGTTTCGTCGGAAGGTAGAAAGTCCCGAGAGCTTCAGCCGGATGATACAAAACTTACAGAATGGCGAAGTTATAACAGAAGGCCCCTTTTTAGAGATTTATAAATACTGTAAGGATGTATCAGATAAGTTCGACTGAGCAACATTTCGCTACAACTTTCTTCCAATTCCCATCAGCTTATCCACATTACAATCCACTGACTCCAATTCTTCAAAATGTCATCCAGTGGCCAAAACAGAGTCTTGATCATCGGAGGAGGCCTTGGAGGCCTTGCTCTCGCTCAAGGGCTCAAACGCGCAAACACACCTGTACCATGCCACATCTTCGAACGCGACTCATCCGCAGACTTCCGCCCCCAAGGCTATCGCATTCGCATAAACCCCGACGGCGCATGTGCACTCCAGAAACTGCTCCCAGACCATCTCTGGAACGCCTACGAAGATACCTGCGCTGTCTTCAATCCAGGCATGAGCGGCCTCGATGCTGTCACCGGCCAGAAACCAGCACCATCCGGTGAACGACGTGGTCCGCCTCCGATGGCGGAGGGGAAGTATTATAACGCTGATCGCGTTGTTCTCCGAACTGTGCTCTTGGAGGGTTTGGAAAATGATATCAGCTTTGGAAAGACGTTTGAAAGTTATTGTGTCACTGGTGATGGTGTTGAGGTGACGTTTACGGATGGTACAAAGGAAACGGGAGCCATCTTAGTCGGCGCCGACGGTACCAGATCGCATATTCGTCGACAGTTGATGCCAAATTACACTGTGTTGGACACTGAGTGCGGAGCTATCTATGGAAAGACATTCATCAAACCCGAAACTGGAGCGTCTCTGGCTAAAGAATTCTTCGGAGGAATATGTCTTGCGGGAGATAGCAACAAGCCTGGGCTCAAGCTCTTCACTGACACAATGGAGTTTCCACAAGACCTGAGCCTCGATGAAAGGGCCAAGTTTAGGGTTCCAGATGACTACGTGTACTGGGTCCTATGCATCAACAGAACCCTACTAGGAATTGCAGCAGAAGATCTCCACAGTGCGCAGTCTGTTGAGGTGACCAAGAGCTGGCATCCTACCGTCCGGTCACTGCTGCAGAACCAGGACCCATCTGCATCTTCCACACTTGCATTCTTCGCTTCTTCTCCAGAGACATTTAAGAGGGAGTGGGATCAACTGGTTGAAAGTCCTGACGGTGCGGCTGTGACTTTGCTGGGCGATGCAGCACACCCGATGACACCTGTTGGAGGCGTTGGTGCCAACTCTGCGTTCCAGGAAGCAGCGGATCTGTGCAGTGTCATTACACGTGGCGAGGGGCTGAAAGGCTATGCCAAGTTGTTGACGGAGCGTGGTGAAAAGACGGTGGGGCTTAGTGGTGGTGGTGCAGGACATATGTTTCAGATGAAGCCGTTCTCTGAGCTTAAGGTGGCATCTCTTTAATGCTGCAGATGCGCTATCAACTCTACTTGTACTTGCAATGAGGAGGTGCCGAGCTGACGGCCTACTAAATGCTCAAATACACTTGTCTATAACTTATTTCCTTTCACCGATGATATCTACAACAGGCCTGTCTGCGAAGATGCTTCTTGTACAGCCGCGCGAAAAGTTCGTGGGCGTAGCCTTGACTACTTCTTGAATCTCTAGTCAGATAGAAGCTGATTTTATAGATAGCCCCAGTTTCAACCTATTAATTTACTATATGTATAGCAGACATCGAATTCTTTGAATAAAGAAGGTCTGCCGCTCTATCTTATGAACCACGGCTGTCACGGGAAACGCGACTCCAACGAGGAAAAGCCCGCGACAAGAAGAGAATACACTGTTGATCAAGTCCGAATGCCGAGTTGATTACCAAAACCTCTACAACTAGTACCAAAGGCAGAAAACAGGACAATCAGTTTTGCTTCTAGAACAATCAGAGGTTTTGGATTCAAGGTGGCTGTTGGTGGTCGTCGCGTCGCGAAGGCAAACTCAGCCACAAAAACAGAACAATGTCTAGCGCCATGACATCAAGAAGAACAATATCTAGCGTCGCGAAGTGAAGCAAACAAATGACAGCTTCACATGAAAATGGAAGAATTAGTGGATTAACATATAACAGAGCAGTGACCCTAACCTGAGTAAAGTCAGTGAGTTATTCGCTTCACTGATTCTATGTGATGGCAAGCAATTTCAATATGAGTACCAAATCGAGCGGCGCGATGTACAACCACCCTCAGTTCCCGAGTCTTGTTGCTGCTGGAGTCGTGGCTGCCGCTTCCATTGTCTTCGCTTTGAGATTCTTCAGCTCGAGCGCAACACCCAAGGTCAAGATTCTACTCCAAGACGAGATCAAGAGCGCGAGACAGCGGGCGCTGGAGTACTGTTTCAATCCTCGGGCTGTGATGGCAAAGGGTTACGCAAAGGTATTGCAACGACTATCGTGGATGAGTTTGTATGCTGACGGAATAGTTCAAAAATGAGGTCTTTGGTCTTGATACCCAGGATGGTGAGGCGAGCCACTGCTACCGACAAACTTAGCTGACTAGGCATAGGCGTGAAACTTGTAATCCCACCTAGCTTCCTCGATGAACTAAAAAGTCATCCCGCGCTCAGCTTCAAAGTCTCGATTGACAATGTCCGTCTCCACCTTGCCAGCACTCCCGATGTTTACTGACTCGACAAGGACATGCAAATCGAGTACACGCATTTCGGAGGTCCAGCGGAATATGTGATTCACGCGATCAAGGCCAATTTGACGGGGTCGCTTTGTGAGTATCTCTACACTCTCCGCTCCGAGACGAGAATTTTGACTTATCGCACCAGCTGCTTTTACACCACTGCTGCATCGAATGGTTCAGAAGAACATGCCAAACATCCTCGGGAAATACAAAGGTTCGTCTCCTCACCGCCTCATCGGAAACTCCACTGACCAGCGAAGACTGGACCCCCGTCAAAGTCCACGACAAAGTCCTCCGCCTAATCGCCACCAACAACGCCCGCGTCTTCCAAGGCACAACCGCCTCTCTCGACGAAGAATGGCTCGCCGCATCTACCGGCTACGTCCTCGCCTGCTTCGACTGCATCCGCGCCCTCAAACAATGGCACCCCTACCTCCGGCCCCTCGTATACCGCTTCATCCCCGAGCGCGCCGCCATAAAAGACCAGTGGGCCAAAGGGCGCAAACGCGTCATGGCTTCTATGCGTGAACGGCAAGAAAAAGGTGGGAACTTGGAGGATCCGCCTACGATGCTGGACCATTTAAGTAATGGACGGAATGAGCATATTAGGGATGATGTTGAGCTGCAGTTGTTGCATCAGATGACGTTGATTGCTGTTGGGACTGTTACTACTTTTTCGTCGACGACGCAGGCTATTTATGATCTTGTGGCGCATCCGGAGTATATACCTGTTTTGAGGGAGGAGGTTGAGAGTGTGCCTAGGGATGAGAATGGGAATTTTACGAAAGAGTCGACGGTGGCCATGGATAAGCTTGACAGCTTTCTCAAGGAGAGTCAGCGCTTTAATTCGCCGGATCTGAGTATGTCCACTCAAAGAATCACAAGCTTCACGAGGCGCTAACGGGCTACAGCAACCTTCCAACGCGCAGCTATCGCAGACATGACCCTCCCAGACGGCACATTCGTCCCCAAAGGCACCAAACTCGAAATCAACACCTGCTCAATCCACAAGGACCATGAGTTATATGAAAACCCAGAGGAGTTTGATGGTCTGCGCTTTCATAAATGGCGCAAAGCTCCTGGTAAGGAAAAGAAGTACATGTATTCCAGCAGCGGTACGGATGACTTGTCATGGGGCTTCGGACGACATGCGTGTCCTGGGAGGTACTTAAGCGCCATCAACATCAAGCTCATCATGGCGGAGCTCTTGCTTAACTACGATATCAAGCTGCCTGATGGTGTGAGTCGACCCAAGAATATCGAGTTTGAAGTATTGGTAAGTTTGGATACAGAGTCAATGTGCGGATCTAATGCTGACTATGATAGTGCTCTCCTGAACCGGACTTTGAGATCCTTTTTAAGGGCAGGGACCCTTAGAATGCAGTATGTCTAGTCTGTATGGTGGAAACAAACAAGAGCCTGGGAATTGCGACAACTCAGCTCTCCGGTGGTTCTAGTATTTACAATTATTGTACATCTTTATGGCTCAGACGATAACGCTGTCTAATCTCAAGGGCTGTCACATTGAACCGCACTGACGACTGGTGACGATACCGATCCTTAGGCAACAGTACGTACGGTTAATCGCCAAGAGTTTTGAGAGTTCTAGTTCCTAGTCCTGAGGAGCTCTCTCATCGCTTGTCTAACGGGGGCTTAATCAAGCACCCACGATTTCAACCAGAGCATAAAACAGTGAAAATAGGCCATAGGTTGATACTATCTTTTGCATTTTTAAAAGCCACAATGAATACCATCCAGTGACATCTAAACCTTGGCTACTCGTTTGCTAATGTCTTCGCTTCTCAGACTTTATATCATGCTGTTTGTTAACATACTCAACATCTAGATCCTTCCCAACAGCAAGTAAATCCTTCCTAATAATAGCTCGAATGTGAAACGCGGCGCAGAAAAGCCACACCATAACCAAAACAACCGTCAACGCTGATCCAAAAATCTTGATCCCCCTCGATGACAGAGTGTTTCCAACATTGATACTCGCAAGAGCGAGACCAACGTTGGGGAAAACAAGTGCCCACCACGATAAACTAAACTCCATTCTTCGAACGCCGCGGAGGACGGATATAGCTGATAGGGCTGAGAACCAGATCGCCATGAGCCAGATGAAGAGGCCTGCTGCTACTGACATGCCGGACCAGAGTTCGCCGGTGGGGATGCTGGGGGTGCTGAGGAAGTCATTTGGGAGAGCAGACTTGGCTTGTTTGCCGAGTGCAATTAGACCACCACACGTGAAAGCTACAGGAGTTAGCACAGAGATATGGATAAGTGTTGGGGGAGACGTTACCTGTTGGTCCAACAGCGATGAACATGGCGGGTCTCTTGGACGCAACCGGCAACTTGTGCTGAATCAGCCTCGACAAGTAAACAGCATAAATAAACAGCGCAAGCATCCATCCAAGCCCTTGCCCCATCAAACCAGCAACTATAATCTGCACCGCACTCCACTGCGGTTGACTCCCCGCTATCTTAGCCGCCAACATGCCCGTCACCAAAAACGGATACGCAGGCAATATCCAACCGGGCAACGCCTCCGAGATAGCAAGCCTCTCCGTCTCAAAGATAATATGATACTGCGCCACAGCCACAACCATCTCACAAGCATAATAAATCCAAAAAACCACCCTCATAGCCGTCGTAAACCACTCTCCCGTCTCGGGCCCCCCATACGACTGCGCGCCCGTAAGTATCAACGCAATAGAAACCCAGAACGCCCCAAAGAAGAATGATTCAGAAGGATGGTGCAGACTTGTTGGAAAGGCACGGGGTTTCATTGCGAAGCGGGCGGCTATGAGGGCTGTGAAGGTCAGGAAGAGGATGATGTTTAGGATGAAGAATATTTTGCCGATGGTTTTTAAGCCGGTGAATGTGTAGGGCTGTTCGTTGAGGAGGTTGGCGAGACCGCCGGTTGACATTGTGCAGGGGAACCAACCCCATGTTATTCTGACGACGCGGTCTTTTAGACGGAGTGGTGCTGTGTCGCGTGCTGATGAGACGGATTCGATGTCTACAGGGCGGCCATTCATGTCGCGTGTGTAGCCGTCCCCTGCAATGTATTGAAAGTTAGTTGGTTGCGACATTCTGATCGCGAGTCTTCGTATAGTCGCACAATCAGATCCAAGATCTTGTGGGTATTTGTGTTTATTTATTTTATAGATTAAATATCATCTTCCTTGATTTTTTGTTTCTTGGCTCGTGACGAAAGCCAAGATGCGTCACTTGACCCAGTCTTATCGATCAGAGTTTGGGACTAAAAACTCCACTAGAACTCCACCGAAGATTTAAGTCGTAGGGCGAGCCAAGGCTGAGGTCCGGCAATCGGCACGTTGTGTTTCGGATGCCGGCGAGTCATGCATCTGTATTTTCAACGACTTACGTGACAAGGCCTGATACTACTGAGTCAACAAAGATTGAAAACTCTGAAATCGACGTTCTTTGGTGCTCGAATTACTTTCTGATCTTGTACCTAAAGGTATACAATTGCCCTTTCCACAAGAACCAGAGATTCCGTACACTTGGCTGATGCTTCTGTCAAAGCCTTACTGTAGCTTGCCCTAAGATCCGACTCCCCTCCAGTTTCATTCCCATTGCTTGCTTCTGGGAAAGTAAAAAATGCGGGTAATAGACAGATTTTAACCTCTTGACCCAAAACTGCAATGTCTCCAGCTTGAGATTGACTGACCTCCATCTTCTTAGCGTCGAATAGCGTGCCCGGCCGGAAGAAGTAATACTTAAGCCGCTTTACCGACAGCAAAAGCTCGATCTTAAATTTCAGCGTATGTGTCAAAGTAGTGTTCATGTCCTCGATAGTCTCCTTTTCTGCGTTGCTGTGAGACAAACGCTGGGTTATGTCACGACTTTCTAGGGGCAGAAAACAGCTTAGAGTTTGCAGCATTAACCTGGAAAGCCACTCGGACCTTTCTGAAATCATCCTGCTTTTAGGTTCCTTGCCAGATAAAAGTGACTTTATGGAAATAACGTCAAGTCGCTGGAGCGCATTCCATCCACCTAGTATTGTTAGCTTGGTGTCTTGGTAAACAAGTAAACAACACGGTATGCTTACTTTCGGTCTCGATATGCCTTCTATACTGATCCAAGAGTGGTGAGTCAGCAGCTAGGAAGGCTGGAAACACATCCTCGAGAACTAGTTCGAATATACCAGCCGCCACCAGAGCTGCCAAGATGAACCTCTTCGGTATCTGTGCTGCCTCGCATCGGTCGAGCAGACAGCCGAGACAGTACCCGCTAATGCGTTTGGCCCAATTATCCGCCAGCGGAGAGAAATCCGTGCGTTTTTCTGGGAGGGCGTCGTCCGAACTCAGATCGCAAATCGTCGAAGAGGTGTTGCGGATGTTCGAGTAGAGGGTCCCATACTCTGCCCGGAGCGAGGTGTTGAGGAACCCAAACATATCTGCTTCCAGATCATCGTGTTTCTTCTCAAGAAGTCGTTTTCGGTCAAGCTTCTCTTTCAGATCACGTATTTCCTCTCGAAGCTGAAGTACTTTCCCACGTTCACCCGGAGCTGAGCCGGCGAGGCGAATGCAATCTCTCAAGTCGTAGTTACTTCTTTCGAGCTCGGATATCCGGTTTTCCAAAGTCACAGAATAGCTCTTCTGTTTGAGGAGCTCTGCCTCTGACTGCCTTAATCTCTCCTCCGTGGAGAAGCTCGACTCTTCTTGCGAGATAACAGTCATAGTGTCGTCTTGGGAGTCCGGGATGGTCGGGGCGAGCTGGCGTTCCATAGCTAAGAGTACCGGAGATTCAATTGTGCTTAGTTCGGATTCATCCTCGCTTTTAACCCTCTCTGTCTTATCATCTCGTGCGAGCTCATCATCACTAAGATCCTTGTTCAAGGCCAGTCTTGTCGTCCCCAAATAGGATCTTGTCTTGTTCTATACATCTATTAGGTCAAGGCTCGTTCTTTATCAGGTCACGTCCCTAACCTTTTGTCTCGGGCGTTCGGGTATTATGCTTGGGTTGCGAGCCTGTGGAATAGACAATTCATTGGGTTCTCTGGAGCTGCTGATTGAATAGATAGAACGAGGTGCAGAGAGGGTACCTGACCGGGCAGTAAGACCTAGAGATCTGCTTCGTGTGAAGCGCGCTTCCTGGGCAGGGTTTATGCTGGCGATCATGTTCTGGAAGGTCTCCTGCTCCTCGCCAACAAGAGGCTCTAGGCCGGCTGTGCCCAGCTCAAATAGATCATTGAACTTTTTGCATGTTCCCCAGTCTTGCCATTCCTGGTATAGCTTTCGTCGGATACGCTCTTTTGAAAAGTGCTTTCCTGTCACCCTTTCGAGGTGACCAGGTGCCGTTACCTCGAACTTTACACAGTATTGCACACACCAGTTCAAGTATGCTAGAAGTTGAAGTCGGTCGGTGTTGCTCCATAAGATTCGCTCTGTCGGCTTGGACCTGGCGCGCCGCCTGGATTTTCGATTGTTCTTTCTTGCCATGATTGAGTTGTTCGGGGAGAAGTTGGAGGCCTTAGAAGTCGCGGGAGTTATGGTGTTGGTTCGACCCCTGTCGCCTTGTATGCAGGCTGCGCACAGGTGATGTGATACGTAAATTGTCCAATTGCATTCAGTCAACTGTGCTATGATGCATATTTGTTGAACCAACAACACGTTGTTATTGGCCATCGCGAAATCTCCGCGTTCCCATAACAGTTAGGTTTCTGCCTTGCTGCCTAGAGAGATGGTTCGCTGTCGGATCGTGGGGCTCAGCTGTAGAGATAAGGGGATTAAATAGGAGGGCTGCTGGCCTACTATGCGCGAATTATCCATTTTACTGTATGCGCTTAGATCATGTCGTTCTCAAGGTCTTCGACGGTGACTCTAGGTCGAGAAAATGCACCCAATCACCAATCTCAATCTGAGGAGAACCATATTAGACCGGAACCAATCAACCTTGACCTGCTAGATGAGGACCGTGGAGACCCTTTCCCGAAACGTCTAATCATTGCAGTAGACTTCGGTACTACTTACTCAGCAGTTTCCTACGTCGACGTGCCCCAAGGATGTCCCTCCGATTCCGTCGACTGGAGGTCTATTCGTTCGATCGGAAACTATCCCGAGAACTACAATTACCACTACAATGATCCAATGGGCAAAGAGGTTCCTACCGAGGTGATATATCCCTTAGATCGACACTTTCGCGACCACTTCAATCTTGATAACCCCGAGGGACATTTGGAAAACGGCGATGATGTTGAGGTGCCAGTATCTGACGAAGACGGCGACATCTCCATGCTCTCGGACGTTTCGGAGGAGTTCCGATGGGGTTACCGAGTACACGAAGTCTGGAATCGTCCATCTACACACTCCAACACGACCAACCAGCCTTTGTCTCGATTCAAGCTCCTCCTCGACAACAGTGCGATGACTGAAAATGTGAGGCGAGATGTCAATGACACTATCAATACACTCAAGAGAAAGAATGTAATCCAAGGACCCCTTCATGTCATCGCTGATTTCCTTACCTACCTTTTGGAGCATACTCGCGCCCAGTTGCGTCGCCAGGGCTTTGACGACAGTTATGAGAAGGAGATGATACTTTGTGTCCCTGCTATCTGGACGCAGAAAGCATGTCGGGACATGCAGGCCTGCCTAGCAGTGGCAATGAAACGAGCCAACTTCACAAGAGCTGATTTACAGAACAAGAGCATCGATAACCTCTTCATCGTGTCGGAGCCAGAGGCAGCAGCAGCACACATGCTTTCCACTTCGGCTGAAATAAAGGTACAAACATCTCCCTTTAATCCCATCCCGATGCGCTGTTAATATGATTCACTAGTCCGGCGATTGCTTCGTTCTTCTGGATGCAGGTATGGCTTCACCCCCCTTTGCGCATTTCCATCTAACAAAACGGCCAAGGTGGCGGGACTGTCGATGCGAACACATATAGAGTCAGCAGGGAGGAGCCATTGAGACTAGAGACCGAGATAGTGGCTCCTGGAGGTATGTCGTGTGATATGAATGCGTTTGCCTTATAGCTGACTGTTGCTTGACAGGTGGTTTGCATGGGTCGAGTTATCTCAATGAAGGCTTCAGGGACTACCTGAACGATCTCCTTGCTGAGGAAACGTACCTCAATGACGGCATCGAGACCATTCATGGAATCGTTGAGAGAATAACATTCGAAGAATTCGAAAAGAGGATCAAGCGGGGCTATGACTATAACCAGCAAACTGCACGGAAGGAGATATATATCAAAGGACTTCGTGACAATCCTGCCAAGGGTTTCAGAAACGAATGCATTTACATTCCGAGGTAACTTCAACTCAAAACCTCAACTAAGAAATCTCTTAACCCGATGACGACAGACTCAAGATTCGGGAGATCTTTTTCAAGCATCTAGATGCTATCGCTGAAATTGTAAAGCTCCAGCTCGATGAAGCAAGAGGTAAAGGATACACCGTTGGGGTAAGTTCCTTTTGGTCAAACAGGTCCTTCACTCTGACATGAGGCTTTACAGAAAGTTGTTCTCATTGGAGGATTCGGAACCTCAATCTCACTTAGCCAAAGACTCCAGGAATTCTTGCAGGAATACGGACGGGACCATAATTGTCGCATCACCCTAATGGAACCTCAACAAGGGTTTGTTTCCGAACGCAAGTGTCTTTACGAGGCTGACTAGACTCCGATATACAGAACTTCTATCATTAATGCGGTAGCATCAGGAGCTGTCCTTCGAGCTCTGAACAAGGCGAACGGACCGGAGAGGATAGCTCGTTCCAGTTATGGTATATTGCGAACCGAGCCATTCAAACAGTACCCTGAGCACGCAGGTCTCAAGCCGTCGTATGATCGTCATGATGGAATGCCATATATCAAGCAAACGATCGATTGGGTCTTGAAGCTCGTGAGTCTTGGCCTGAAGACCTCTGGTCGGACTGAGAACTGACTGCAGCACAGGGAGAAATAGTTCCGTCGGTATGGCAGTGTGAGCCCTTTGCTTGCAGTCATACATTCGACGTCTGGCCCGTCCGTCCCTTTATCTGCAGAGAGATGCTCTACGTGTCAGACCACGCTACAAAGTCACACTACAGGAAAAGTCATCCCAACCACGAAGGTGAGCTTGAGGACCCCGATGGAAGACATATCTAATGAGTCTTGAAAGGCGCCGAGTATGTTGGCGAAATCGAGGTGGACTTCTCCTCTCTTCGAGATCGCCTAGTCCCAATCGAGCCTGTTGTCAAAAGTAATAAACAAAAGATTGGGAAAAGGCATTATAGAATTGACTTTACGATGGCCATCAGGGTTGTGGATCGTGATTTGGAATGTAAGTTCTCACAGATGAGAATCTATTCCCTAGCATTCTGAGCATATAATGTTCTCAGCTGACACGTCGTTGTAGGCTTTGCCATCCACGATCAGAAGATAGTCAAGAAATGCCGCATAAACATCGCCTCTGGTTTCAGGCCGGGAGTGAAATAGATACGGATACTTAGGACAATTTTCCATGGAGGTTGGTGGGATTTACGTGAGCGTTGAGTGAGAAGCATTGAGAACTGGGTTATTTAGAGATGTTGCATGAGGGAACGAGATCAAGACAACACAATACCTATCCGCTCTTAGAGCCATTTTACCGTCAGCGGGTAGACTTTCACTGCGGTATCAACGTCTGAGATGCAATTGCCTTGCGTATAGTAGGTGGAGTCCTGGGACGAGATGAGGGTCTGGAAGATCCGATAGAAGACCACATATCGCAAGTCAAGGATCTACGTCTTGTCGCTGGAATGACAGCTGCGTGTAGGCGTGATAGTTCAAGGTAACTATAAAGATGCTGGTAATGGGGTAACATCGCGATTATTGCCAAGATATCTTGATATAGCTTGGTCTGAGGCTCTGCTTTCGCTTCGACTGGGGAGGTTTCAGAAATAGAAAAATAGCCACAAAAAAACAACTGCATCATTGAAATCAATTATCCTGAACTCCATTATGGGTAACCAATGACGGCAAATAAATCATCCGGATGGGGGAATCTCATCATCATTAACGCGCGGCGCAGTCAAGTCCAGTCCCGAATCCAAGCTGGTACAAATCCCATAATCACATAAAGGCGTCGCTCGCTATATATCCCTTTCTATCATAACCTCATGAATCAGTTCGTCTTTTATCTTCATCGCCCTTGAAAGTCTTGCATGTCTGTAATCATCAGCCATTTATCCTGCACCTCCGCTCAACAGGTGGCCTACCTCCGCAGCATCCGAAATCAGGAATAACCATGAGCACTATCCGATCTCAATAACGCTATACCCGTCGCCATCATGAGCGCAAAAACCACACAAACAGCGACGATAATTATCACGGCATATTTCGTCCAGTCGTCCCCATCCAGATGTCGCATGTCTTTGGTCCATTCTGGCATGTCAATCGAACCACCCTGGACCAACCACGCAATAGCGAAAATAGCGATGACGATGATGGTGAAGATAAGTTGTCTCGCATTCCGAATAGCCTCTAAAAACGGTTGAATTCTAGATTTTGTCTTTGCCATGGCTGTAACTCTAAGCTCGTTTGCAAGTGGAAAAAAAGACGTTGGGGCTAGATGAAAGGTGGAAAAGTGGCATCATCGACAGGCTGGAATAGAGTGCGGCGTCTCCCCGCATATTATAGCGACTCTATTAGATCACAAGACATTCAGCTATTCGCGGGTTGGGCTGTTTATGGCGAATCATGTTGGGTCTCGGATGCTTCGGAGGGTTGTTCAGCCACCGGGAAACGTATGTTTGACCCCACCTCGAGCAGAATCAAGGCAGTCATTCAGTTCTTGCTGACATGGATTCAGGTGGCTGAACAAAGACGGGAGCCTTGTCACATATCTTATTTCCCGAGAGTCCGTTAGTGCGTGGCACGCGATCTGCACGTCGATCAGATCGGCATATCTTCGCGTATCAGTCTCTGGGCCGAAGACTCACCGTCCACTCCCCAAACTAGATGCGAGATGAATGTTTTCGTCACTGTAAATATACAAGAGCTAAATTCTACTGGCCATTGCGTTATAGCTTTGCGCTGAATCCCTGTGGCCCTCGTTGGCATTTCACCCTGCAAGGCAAGGGATGATTTAAACCTGGGGCCGCCAATTGCGGATCAAAGCACTGACTGGACTTGGCGTCAGCCAGTCTGGAGACACGTTAACTATGTCAGATCTGTGAAGGATTCATCTTCACCGCTAAATTCCAACAACAATTTATCATCCTGAACGTCCACGCCATTCACAAGAGGTAATCCATATAGTGACGCCGCGAGCGCTGAGCTAAGGCTCTGAACCATTTGAGTCAATTAAAAGTGGCCTTGACAGCAATTATCGGAGCAAGTCGCGACTGACGGACGAGCAAATTCGTGAAGTATAACTTACAGAAAACTCTTGTATACCACTGTTGGAAATTTTACTGTGAAGCTGATCGTTTTGTACCGATGGAAAGCTTCGTTTCTGATTGTAGCGCTTTGTTCTTCGGCTTGGCTAACCGGGAGATATTGCAGCATTTTCAAGCACACCGATCCAGTTCGACCAAGTTCATTGAATTGAGAAGACGTTCAATGAACCAATTAATCATTTTAGTCGAGACTTTGACGTTAGATGTTACGGATCATTTACTACCTATTGTGAACTAAGCGAGAGCTACTTATGCGAGATTAATTGGAGGCTTGACAAGTCCAAGCTAGCCAGAACAAGATAGCTTCTCTAGAACGGTCTCGATCCTTAATTGATATGCAAGCCATGAGCTTCATTATCCAATGTTATTGGATGCCGGTGAGGAGCGCCATGGCATGATCAGATCATTTCAGAGTCGAGGCCTTATACATAACGGGAAAACCTTACGGCCACATATGAGATTCTTTATCCTTTTTTAAAACATGAATATTTATCGTAGCCTTGTACTCCGTACATCAAGCGCAAACTGCTCTAAAAGCAGTGATGGATTGCCACCGGGCTGTAAGCATAAAACAGCATGAATATTAACACTGAAAATATCTCGTTGTTCGTTAATGGACCCATCAGATCGCAGGCCGCTTGACCAAAATGAAACAACTAAAAACACCACATCCACAATTAGTCTGGTGTACCCCGCGTTCTCGACTAGCCTCCCAATAAAGCGCGGGACAACAGCATCAAGATGCCTCAGCATGTTGACCGCTACGCCAAGTAGTCCAGGTATAAATAGGCTGACGTGGATGCAAGAAGGTCCCCAAAAAGAAAGCAAACCCATCACAGTCTGGCCATCATTCCACGGCAAAGATGACTGAGATTCACGGCACATGTGACCCGAAATTCAGCGAGGTTCGCTCTCTTCTCGAGAAGTACCTCGAATCAGGCGAAGAAGTTGGTGCCTCAATCACCATTGACATCGATGGTAAAGAAGTGGTGGATATCTGGGGCGGATACGCAGATAAGGAGCGAACCAAGCCATGGAAAAAAGATACCATCGTCAATGTGTTTTCGTGCACAAAGACAATCACCAGTCTCGCCGTTCTCATGCTCGTCGACAGGGGATTGATCGATGTCAATGAGCGCGTATCACACTACTGGCCTGAATTTGAGCAGAATGGCAAACAGGATGTTCTCGTTAAGCATTTGCTAGGTCATACATCTGGTGTCTCAGGCTGGGAAGAGCCGTTGTCGACTGAAGACATGTATGATGTTGAGAAGACGATTGTGATGCTAGCAAAGCAAGCCCCGTGGTGGACTCCCGGAACGGCATCGGGATATCATGCTTTGTGCTCTGGGCATCTTCTTGGAGAACTGGTCAAACGTGTTTCTGGAAAGTCACTGCGCGAGTTTGTGGACACTGAGATCGCAGGTCCTTTGGAAGCCGACTTTCAGATTGGCGCGGCGGAAAGGACTTGGGACCGCATTTCTCCCATCATTCCCCCGGACTTTACAGGAGTTATGCCAGAGTTTGAAGAAGGATCTGTTCAAGCCAAGACACTACTCAATCCACCTCTTGACCCCAACTCCGTCAACACCGAGCCTTGGAGACAAGCTGAACTTGGCGCTGTGAACGGCCACGCCAACTCTCGCTCACTGTCACGTATCCTCTCCGCAATCACTTTGGGAGGCTCAACCCAAGGCAAGAAGATACTGTCGGAAGAGACTATCAAGTTGATTTTCCAGGAACAGTCTAATGGAAAGGACTTAGTCCTTGGATTACCGTTCAGACTTGGCATTGGATATGGACTAACGCCATCCGGTGCACTTCCTTGGATTCCAGAGGGTAATGTTTGTTTCTGGGGTGGTTGGGGAGGTTCAACTATTATCATGGACTTGGATAAGCGTATGACGATTGCTTATGCTATGAACAAGATGGGTGATGGGCTTGTTAGTAGTGATCGGGCTGAGGCTTATGGAAGGGCCATCTATCAGGCATTTGAGAAGTAAGAGATGTAGCCTTTGATATGACGATACATATTATATGCCACCCGCGTTCAAATCACCGAAACATCAATGACGTCCGCGAGCTTAACAAGAGATAGTCCGGTCTGACTGAGGGTTGTTAGCTGTGGAATCTATTAGGCATACATGAAAAACACTGCATGTTGGTAAGAGCGGCTTCGTCTTATATAGTACAGCTGAATAATTCTCGCGATGCATGGTTGCCTCATAACATGCACTTTAATAGGACTTCCGAATTGTCTCTAGCGTTGTTGGCTGTTTGACGGATGAGGGACTTTTGATCTGCATGCCAACGGACCAACAGCGGGACCTTTGGAGAATCTATCACCTCTCTAGAATGCTGATAGAGTGCAAAACCAGCAAAATTCGCGTGAAGAAAATGTATGATTTGTAGGCGAGAGTAATCCAAAGTGAGGTCTTATGGCTGAGATATGCCACCAAAACTCCTAGTGCATCGCTTACCTGCGGACTGATGGAGACACTGCGCCGCACCCCACCACTGCTGCCATGCGGAGACTTCCAGGCAAGGTCGTTCTGTTGGTTCGTATATAGGTGTCCGTTGCCCACGCACTGCATGGTCAGTCTGACTACCTCTATCATTATTACATATTTCACCTGCATCCTTGCAGTTTGTTCCAATCTTCAACCACGTCCAACGGCTCCCTGGCAACATGACAGAAAAGCTGCAAGAGGATGTTCGTCTATCTCTCAGACTTTCCATTACAATCAGAAATCATTAACCGACTCTAGGCCCAAGTCCACACAGATCGACAACTCGCGAGTGATAAGATGTCACTGCGCGATATACGACACTCGATGAAGAGAGACCCAGACGGACATGGCATAAGTGCACTGGGCTTTGATGGTGTCCTTCGTACGTTTGACGCTGAGCGGAATGTTCTTGACGCCGTTGGCCTCAATCCAGCGCAGATCAGAGAGTACTACGATGGTTTGCCAATGCCCGAGAGGTTCCTCACTGCCGATGGCCGGAGTGTATCCCGCCACGATATGTTTAATCCCAACGCGGAGGATATTCCTAGGAAACCTACAGAGGAGGACAGAGCTAGAACTCGGGCATATAATGAGGCATTGAAAAGGCGTGGAGTTTCATGCTGTGTTGTGGATAAGTCAGCTGATGACGGCGAATCTAAATCAGATTGTAAATAGTGTATTTTACTTACTGATAAGGCAGTGAACCTAATACTTTATAAACCTTTTCTTACTTATTCTTAGCATCCTATAGAGTGTCTTATATGCCTCTAGGTATAGTAGGGGTACCTAAAAGCATAGAGATAACAATCACAGTGTTAATAGGCCGTTAGCCAGGCAGTGCCTATACTGTATCATTTCACCATCTTCATGGACCCACTGCCAAAGTCATCACCATTCTTCTCACCATTGAGCTTATAAATCAGATTGGCTAGCAGTAGAGCACTCTCTTTTCTCATCCCTAGTATTTCTTCTTTTTAAAACCTACCCCGAATAGCAAGCCAGATGAATATCACCAAGATTGAGATATTAGGATGAGAGCCGAACTGCCTCCCTTCAGTCCAATTATGGTTCGCCTCCACACTGACATGTCATGTCCTTATTCCTACGTGCCAACTAGAGAGGTCAGAGCGTTTACCTCGCTGTAAGTTTGCACTAATCGGTCTTCTCATTCCAATGTCCAATTGGCTGTCATCGAAGTGCAGCATACTGCAGTTTGCCGACCCACCGTACCCCGCAGGAGCTGAACGTGTGAGGAGCCGTGAATGAAGTCTCCTCTGCGCTATGGGAGTATTCACTGTTCATCACAACCTTCATATTCTCCTGGAGTATAAACATCAGCGACATTCCATCTTACGAATTAACCGTGTCACACCTTTCAATCTTACTTCTCTTCTAATACTACAGATATCCCGTTGACAATGAGTCTCAAGTTCTACTACAAAACATACTCAACGACTGATATAACCGTTGCGGTCCTCGCTGAGCTGGAATATGGACTGTCTGAGCCCATCGCGGAGAGAATTGAGGTTGACCTCCAAAAGGGAGAAAGCCGCACCCCTGAGTATCTTAAGGATGTAAACCCTAATGGACTTGTTCCCGCTATAGTCCACGATGGAGTAAGCATTTGGGAAGCTTCTGCTATCACTATGTACCTCGGTGAAACCTTTGGAGTGGAGCGTCCTCCTAATAATAAAGAAGCGCCTGTGCTCTATCCCCCTCCCGGCACCTCCCGTGGGAAGGCTATGACGTGGATTGTCTGGTCAAGCACTGAACTTGGGAAGAAAGGCATTGCGCTTGGAGAAAGTCAGGCTTCTAAGTCAAAGGTATGCATTTAATTTTGTTACCAGCCTTTCCACAAGCACTCAAGACCAAATTGCTAACTCTTGCCTTCCTGAAGGCTCAGTTGGATAAGGCAGTAAGCGAGCTTAATGAGAAAGTTCGGATTCTGGATAATTCTCTACATGACCAGGATTATATCCTTGGGGACTGGTACTCGATTGTTGACACGCATCTCTGGGCTACTGTCAGGTGGTTGAGTTATATGGGATTGGACCTGGCTGCATTCCCTGCCCTGGCGGCCTGGAAAAAGAAGATTGAACAGAGACCGGCTATTCAGCGGCTGCAACAGCAGTAGCTTCTCGGTTGGTAAACTCGTTGCTCAGACCTCGGAATAATGGAGCCCATGTTTAATATTCTCCAGATCACAGAACTCCGTGGACGAAATTCTATTGTCTCTTCGCTTGCAACCTGCGTCTTTTGTGGTGCTTTAATCTCAAAGAGAATCATATTATGGCCAATAGGAACGCCTCTGACACTGTATTGGGCTCTGAAATTACATAGAGAAATATGCTCAGTGGGCTGGTATCGTGATTTCTCAACCAAATAAAGCAAGGTATATCAAGTCCCAGCGGGTCCCCGTTCAAGTAATCAGGGGAGGCGCCTTGACGGACATAGGTAAAGAAAAATATATTGTAGATAGTCATGCACAAAACAGATCTCTCTCACCTCCGTGGCACGAGCCCACTGTCTTCAAGGCTTAGTCGTTCTCTGACAAGTGAAGGGTTCTATTTCTGCCAGGATAGTCGATTCCGCAATAGGGAACCCGGTGCCTCGTTAATTGGATTTTTCTGACTCTCTCATTACTATGCAGACAATACCAGACAACATCAGTGTTCTGATTACCAACTCCCGGTAAATGGGACTCTTTTTCTAAGACAGTCATGCCTTATGATTTGATGGCACTGACGTTAAAGAACCCCCATTTAAATAAAAGATGGGAACTATAATGCTGTAAATTCTTACTTCATCCAACAGAATAGGAGGAAGACTCTGTTCGAAGAAGTTTTGGGACTAGAACCAGAAGACCAAGACTCGAAGTCATTAACCCGATATTTCAGAAGATAACCGAAAGAGCCGTGAAGCACAGTACTGCTAGACACTCTACGTATAACTTACCAGTCCTTTCCACCGGGACTGTTCAACTCAGCACGCTTCCAATCCTTTCCGCCAGGGCTTTCCACCTCAGCACGCTTCCAATCCTTTCCACCGGGACTGTTCAACTCAGCACGCTTCCAATCCTTTCCACCAGGGCTTTCCACCTCAGCACGCTGTGCAATGTTGTATCAGAATGTGCCAAGCGCCTTGAAATCCGAAGGTAGAGCACTTACAGCAACTGTATGTCCGCGAGCCGAAAGATGGCCGTCTGCGGGGGGTGCTGCAACAGCGGCTTGGACTGCAGCAATGCCAGCGAGAATGATAAGACTGGATCTCATGATTTGTTCTTTTGAGAAGATCTGATTGATATGAAAGGTAATAGTTGCCCAAGTCCGAAGATGAGTCGAGGGCGGCGCCCAATTTTATAATTCTAGCTATCCTGTCTATACTGGCGGCCGCAGCGGATACTGACTTGCCGTTCAGGTGCTTAAGTAAGTCATTACTAATGTTAGTTGTGTCGTATTGCATCGATATGTCGTCTTTTGATCCGCTCATTGCTTGGATCGGCCGACATGTTGATACGAGCTACGGGGATCGGCCGACTTATGCAGCTGCTTCTTGTGGCAATGCCTGTGCCCATTGGTAGAGCAGGACCTTTTGTAAAGGAAAAGATGGATGGAAGACATGGGAACTGTATTCAAATATTCATGAGAAACCTTGAGTGGTGGAAAGGAATGTTCCGATGACAATCCTGTAGCTTTTTTGATATCCCAGGTTACAGCGAGATAAGAGTATGCCTTCCGAGCACATGCCCACCGCACCACATATGGCTTACACAGTTCTCTTCCTGCAGTAAGGGGCCTTTCGAATCCCAGAGTTGCTTGATTATCAAGCGTCTCTTACTGGCATCAGTAACGGGGAGAGGTCGAGGGATGACGATGACATCGGCGGGGACTGGCCTCTTATTGAAGCTCCAAATTTGGGCCACAGCGAGGAGGATCCAATGCAACGTTGTCGTAGAGGCCGCTGAAGTCATAGGCCTTTTTACATATGCTGGTCTGGACATGACAATTGCTTATGCTATGAATAAGATGGGTGGTGGATATGTTAGTAGTGATCCGGCTGAGGCTTATGGAAAGGCTATTTATTAAACTTTTAAGAAGTAGTAGACCCCGTGAATTGCATTACAATATCTATGGCATCATGCCCACGTATGGGCAAGACTTGATCGGATAGGAGGAAAGGCCTATACATAGCAGAAGCAAAATCAAGATAAAATGACAGATCACCAATGTTTGTTTATTCCAGACCATTATATCTACGTTTGAGTATCTACTAAATAGAAAGCTCTGAGACAGTCACTCCAGTTGAAGAAAAACTTCTAATCATGTAAACGTCGTTTATTGGCAGGTCAGACAGGCTTCAAGAAAGGCAGTTGAGAATAGAAACATAGGGGAACCAGGAACTCAGTTGTAGTCGCAAGATAGACGCTTATACCAACTATATCGAACGCTCTGTTAGTAAACCCTGAGAAGCGAATAGGGATGGCGTTATAACAGGGATATGAAAGGAATGGAAGTCGTCACTTACAAATCTCTTGCAAGGCCATTTGGGACCTCGTCCCCGTCAGTGCAATCAACGAAAGACGTTTGAGAGGCTTCGGGAGCAGCCGTGCACTTGGCAGTGAGTCCATCGTCGCATATCACGCTACCAACTGTCGCGGTGTTCGGCCCCTGGTAGGAACAAGATGAATGGCCGTGAAGGCTAAAAGTAGCCAAGGATGTTGGATACTGCGCTGGTGAAGCTCGGCCAATGGCGGTACTGTAGGCTATTGGGTTATCCTTGATAGCACAGACATCACTGTCTGACTGGTCGCCCTTGTCAAATGGCCTGCAGTCCCACCACCAGGTATCCGTCACGCTTCCGTGCCCTGCGACCTCGATCTCTCTGGTGTAGATGACCAGGACGTAAGGCGATGGGGATGGGGATGGG
>JAAOAR010000449.1:0-32338 GCA_013395995.1 Fusarium pseudoanthophilum | reverse complement strand
CCCTAGAATTGTCCGATGGTCGACCGAGTCCAGTCCCTTCTTTAAATAGACAGCCCCCGACACCACAATCTTATCTCCCCTTCTCGCGAGACCCGCGCTCATGAGAACACCCACATCGCCGCCCTCATCAAAGTTCCCCATCTTCGACCCTCACGAGAAACCAGACCGATACAAGTTTAAGCCCAAGAGGCAAGGCATTATTGGCAGGATGAAGGAGTCTTGGATGACACAGTCCCAGCGGACGAGGTGGATTAAGACTGCCGCCATCGTTTTTGCGATTGTTACCCTCTTCTACTTTATCTCCCCCAAGGGTGTTGAAGTGTATCACGAAGGTACGCCTAGTGGAGGTAGTAGCAGCTGTCGATCGAGAGTCCGAGTCGCATTGTGCTAACAAGATGCAGTCACTCACCCTGCGCAGGGCAACAATGGCCAGTCCCCCTCAGATTCTTCCTACGGTACCGATCGATGCACAAAGTCTTACTCCAAGGACAAGCCCATTGTCCAGTATGTTCTCATGATCGATGCCGGCAGCACTGGTTCGCGAATCCACGTCTACAAGTTCAACAACTGTGGTGATACCCCCGAGCTTGAGCACGAGGAGTTCAAGATGACCGAGAAGGATGTCGGTGGCCTCAGCAAGTATAACGGCGACCCTGTGGCCGCTGCCAAGAGTCTCGATCCCCTCATGAAGGTCGCTATGGATACCGTTCCCAACGCCCTCAAGGGCTGCACTCCCGTCGCCGTAAAGGCCACCGCTGGTCTTCGAATGATTGGCAAAGAAGCTTCCGATGCTATTCTTGCCGAAGTCCGACGACACCTCGAGCAGGATTACCCCTTCCCTGTCGTTGACAAGGAGAACGAAGGCGTCGTTATCATGGACGGTTCTCTCGAGGGTGTTTATGCTTGGATCACCACCAACTACCTTCTAGGCAAGATTGGTGGTCCCGATAAGAGCGAGACTGCCGCTGTTTTTGATCTTGGTGGTGGCTCTACTCAGATCGTTTTCGAGCCAACTTTTAAGGGCGCTGCTCACGGTGGAATGCCCGAGAAGCTTGCTGAGGGTGACCACAAGTACGATCTCGACTTCGGCGGTCGTCACTTCGAGCTCTACCAGCACTCTCACTTGGGCTATGGTCTCATGGCTGCCCGCAAGGCCATCCATGGTGCTCTCATCAAGGATATCGAGTCTAAGAACACCGACAAGGCCTGGGTCAAGCAACCCATTGTTAACCCCTGCATTGCTCCGGGCATGAACAAGACGGTTGAAGTTACTCTTGAAGGCAGTGAGGAGCCTGTTGAAGTTACCTTTGTTGGTCCCTCGCAGCCTGCTCCCGCTCAGTGCCGAAACCTCGCTGAGAAGATTCTCAACAAGGACGAGGAGTGCAAGCTCGCTCCCTGCTCGTTCAACGGCATTCACCAGCCCCTGCTTTCCAAGACCTTCACCAAGGAGGATGTCTACATCTTCTCCTACTTCTTCGACCGCACCAAGCCCCTCGGTATGCCCGACTCGTTCACTCTTCGCGAGATGCACGATCTTACCCAGACTGTCTGCATGGGCAAGTCTGGTTGGGATGTCTTCACCACCATCCCTGATGCTATGGCCGAGTTGGATGGCCGACCTGAGTGGTGCCTGGACCTCAACTTCATGATGGCCCTCCTCCACAGTGGATACGAAATGCCCATTGACCGCGAAGTTAAGATTGCCAAGAAGATCAAGGGCAACGAGCTCGGCTGGTGCCTTGGTGCTAGGTAAGTTTCTATCATTTCGTCTATTTCTTGTCCCTTCCTAACGATTTCCCAGTTTGCCTCTTCTTGCTGGTGGCTCTGGCTGGTCTTGCAAGGTCAACCAGATTGCTTAAGTTATACCATAGGATATTTGGCGTTGAAAGGAGATGTATGTTGGCTTTTGCTTTTACTACTAGACCGATTCTTTTGGAACGGCAATGACATTGGGATATGGCAAATCACGCTACGGACCATCGGCAGCATGAACAAAAGATTAACGAGATTGCACGTCATGGGTGGCTTCATGGGGGAACTGGAGTCCTCGACTTGTCATGACGTGTAGAATATTATAGAATTAATTAATACAAGGTAGCGACCTTAGACCGGCGCGGTCACCATGCCCAAAACATCTTCAATCACATCCTCGGGACCGATATCTTCTAATAGGGCTTCTACTGCTTCAAGTCTACTCCCCCATTGCATGCTCCTCTCCTTTTCAGGAGGAGTCAGCTGTACTCGGTGTAAGTACACCTTGCGGGCAGCGAGGCCAACCAGAGCTGGTGTTACAAAGTCCAGACGATGCAAAGCAGCCAAACAACGCATGAGTTGACCAAAGTGTTTTGTGGCTGTAGGACTGATACCCCCAGCAACAGCTCGGTGCATTCGAAGGAATGAGATGATGTTCATCTGGTAGCGGATGATTTCGACATCTACTTGTGCCTCTTTACTGAGTGTACCAAGATAACTGATATCCTATAATACAGTCAACGACTGGACAGAAAGTGAACCAAGGCAACCTACGCTTTCGACAATCAGGGGTGGCTCTGAGCTGGGTTCCTCTCCAGGACCCCTTTTCACGACACTACCCGTAGAGGCAGTATCGGCATCATTGCCACCATCTGCCTCCTCCAAATTGACGAATCCATCTTCGGGATTATGCCAATAGGCTATATATAAGAAATCATTCAGGTGCGCCGTCACGCGGGCTTCGCCTCCACTAGCTGCCTCTAGGACCGGAATAAAGACGAATTGTTTCGGAGCTGTCTGAACAGAAGTTCGTGTAAAGATACGACGGGTACGTAGAAGTTCCAGCGCCTGGATCTGTACAGCTTGTGGTGCTCGATCGAGATTCTTTGCGAAAACCACGTTGGCAATTCGAGACGTAAACGCACCACTGGGGGTTAGAGGACTGAGGGGCGTGCGCGGATGCGACGTTGATGGCCTCGACGTAAAGTATGAGTCGGGATGGCGTGATGCTGTTGGAGAATGACTAGACGGAGAAGCCGCATTGCCTAGAAGAAGAGCAGAGGCGAAGTCTTCGAGAGTCGTGGAGGGAGTGCAATCGATCACGACCCAAGTGAGGCCGAATGTCTTTGTAGCTACAAGCTGTAGCTCCTGAATCAAGTCGTCGATGGCGTCGGATGGTGTGCTGACAAGACAGTGTTCGCGACTAATTAGACAAAGGAGTAAGGCCAGCTCGAGATCACTCAGAGCGTGGACCTTGTCGAGAAGGCCATCATCCGCCATAATTCAGCCGTCTCAACCTCGCTGGCACGTCCATGAGGCTTTGCGTACCTGATAACGAAGGTTGATCCCTACTAGAACGTTCTTGTGAAAGCTAATAAGGTTGTCTTCGGAAGCTTAAAGTTGCATGACAGAGGTGCATATGATGTCACGTGGAGTTGCACAAACCCAAGACCGCCAGCGGCATGCGACCCCCACTTTCCTGACTTATGCATGCCACTAATCTGAACCCGGACTAGTCTGTAGAATCACCTCGAGCGACGGGCAAGGCTGCGACATTGGTACCTCCGCCCACCGTCATCTGCCGCTGCCATCTCCAAAACACCAACCTTTTACTGGTACGAACCCGTTTCTTGACGGTCGAATTTCAGTTCCAGATCGATCACAGCAGCAGAAGTCCTGCTACACACCGAAGACAGCCCACGAGCCGAGGAATAGAGAAATCGAGGCTATAAGCTAGAAGGCGCTTCGATCATTGCGTCTGGAACGCACGAGATAACGTCATTGAGCAACGCTTCTCGTCCAGGAACAATATTTCACCATGTCTTCACGAAAGAAGGTCCTTCTCAAGGTGCGAGATGATGGAAACAACGCCAGAACTTGTCCAGAGCCCCGAGTATTGATACGAATGTGAAAATAGGTTATCATCCTGGGCGATAGCGGTGTTGGCAAGACCAGCTTGATGAACCAATATGTACGCATCTTCCACCAATACCGAGGAAAATTGTAACAAGACTGATGGCGATCTTGTGATTACAGGTCAACAAGAAGTTTAGCGCGAGCTACAAGGCCACTATCGGAGCCGACTTTCTAACTCGAGAGGTCCTCGTTGACGATCGACAAGTTACCATGCAGGTAGGACAGGGACACAAGAGCGCACCTTGAGGGACATTGGACTGACTCTTCTGGGATAGCTCTGGGATACGGCCGGCCAAGAACGTTTCCAATCTCTCGGCGTAGCGTTCTACCGAGGTGCTGATTGCTGCGTTTTGGTCTACGATGTGAACAATGCCAAGAGTTTCGAGGCACTGGACAGCTGGAGAGATGAATTCCTTATCCAGGCTTCTCCTCGGGACCCTCCCAACTTCCCATTCGTTAGTGGACCTAAGTCTGAAAGAAGGAAGCGTACTGATGCAGAAATTAGGTCGTGCTTGGAAACAAGATTGATGTTGAGGAGAGCAAGCGAGTGGTGAGTAAAGCAGAAAGGATTGGTGATCACGATCTAACATTGTCAAAGATTTCCAACAAGCGCGCCATGACATTCTGTCAGTCCAAGGGCGACATCCCCTACTTTGAGACAAGTGCCAAGGAAGCCATCAATATCGACCAGGCTTTTGAAGGTAAGACTCTATGCTCTGACACATTGACAAAGCTAATGATTCGCAGTGATTGCTCGCAACGCTCTGGCCCAAGAAGAGTCTGAAGAATTCAGCGGCGACTTTGATGACCCGATCAACATCCACATCGAGAATGACCGTGATGGCTGCGCTTGTTAAAGGATGACATGGGCAGATGCTGATTGGATGTGGGGATGTTTGTGATTGTGTTGAGTGACGAGGATGGTAGCTGTCCTCGGTGGTGGATTATTGACGTTGCCTGGATGTATCATAAAGAGGCAGCTGGGTTTAGTCTTTTTCTCTTATTTCTCCTTGGTGTTTATACATGGATGCGACTTGTTCTGTCTTTTGAATTGCTTCAGCATCTCGTTGAGTGTGATATGATGATCGTGATATGAGATGTGTTTGAGTCTTGATGCGTCAGCTGCTAGAGTCTCGAGGCAATGCCTAGGCTTTACGTGAAGATGCATCTAATCAGGCCATTATTAGATCAAGAATCGAGCCATTATCTATCATCGTACATCAATCGAGTCCTCTCTAACCGGGGAAGCTCGAGTCAGCTAGCAGAGCTCCTCGGCTTAGACCCACCTCTGTCCGAGGCTGTGGAGGCTTCCAATGATAGCAGTTGTACCCCGGATTTCCAGAATATCCACTTGGAGAAGCTCGAGCTGTGAGTGGTCAAGATGTACAGTCAGCAGCCGCGAACCTCGGCTCCGTTGCTGGATATTGGACGATGTGCGGAGAAGTTGGAGCTTGAGACGAACCTGGGGTAGGATTATTTGCTGTAACTAACTTGTACTTTATTTCTTCATATCTTGACTTGATTCCTCTCTTCTTTCTTATATCATTTCTCGCTGTCTTGTCTTAACACTGTTGTTGTGTTGTGATATATCATCCATCTTGCTTGTGACACACACTCCCTTATTACATCCACCTATATCACAGTCCCCCTAAGTCACTATATACATTTACGATGTCGGCGAGAATCCCTCTCATTGTGAGAAAGCCCATCCCTAACTTCACCTAAGAGCATAGTGACACTAACACTGAAACACAGGCTGTCAATCGCGTCAGCGATGCTGCCAAGAAGCAGCTTGACCTCGTCGCCAAGTTTGTCGAGGAAGAATGTATCCCGTTAGTTTCCACTTTCACACAGCGCAACTGTATCTCTAATTAATATCAGCGCCGACCCTGTTGTAGAGGCTCAAGCTGGCGAGGGTGAAGCTCGTTGGGAGGGTCACCCTTCCATCATCGAGGATCTTAAGGTCAAGGCCCGAAAGCTCGGTCTCTGGAACATGTTCCTCCCCAAGGGCCACTACAAGGAGTCTCCTGGCTACACCAACCTCGAGTACGGTCTCATGGCTGAATGGCTCGGCCGCTCACACGTTGCTTCTGAAGCATGCAACTGCTCAGCTCCCGACACGGGTAACATGGAAGTGTTGGCCAAGTATGGTAACGATGCTCAAAAGGAGCAGTGGTTGAAGCCTCTCATGGATGGCAAGATTCGTTCCGCTTTCCTCATGACAGAGCCTCAGATTGCTTCATCTGATGCAACAAACATTGAGATGGACATCCGTCGCGAGGGTAACGAGTACGTTCTCAATGGCCAGAAGTGGTGGTCCAGCGGTGCTGGTGACCCACGATGCAAGATTTACATCGTTATGGGCAAGACAGATGCCAACAACAAGGACACCTACCGCCAACAGTCGGTCGTTCTGGTGCCCGCGGGGACACCTGGCATTACCATCGACCGCATGCTCAAGGTCTACGGGTTCGACGATGCTCCTCACGGCCATGGACACATCACCTTCAAGAACGTCAGAGTTCCTGTCTCTAACCTTGTCCTCGGCGAGGGACGAGGGTTTGAGATTATTCAGGGTCGCCTTGGACCTGGCCGTATTCATCATGCTATGCGCAGCATTGGCGCTGTAAGTTTACCATGATATTCCTCAGTATGAACCAACATCTAACACTATCTAGGCTGAGCGTGCTCTTGACTGGATGCTCCTCCGTGTCAACGACGAGTCAAAGAAGCCATTTGGTAAACTTCTCCGCGAACACGGTGTCATCCTCGAATGGATTGCCAAGTCCCGTATTGAAATCGACGCCGCGCGCCTGATCGTTCTCAATGCCGCCATCAAGATGGACGACCTAGGCCCCAAGAAGGCCCTCAAGGAGATCGCAGAAGCCAAGGTCCTCATTCCCCAGACTGCCCTCAATGTCATCGACCGTGCGGTTCAGGCCTACGGAGGTGCTGGTGTCTCCCAGGATACACCCCTGGCATACATGTGGGCAGGTATCCGAACACTGCGCCTTGCCGACGGACCTGATGAGGTGCATCTGCAGCAGCTTGGTAAAAATGAGAACAAACGCAGTGCTGAGGCGACAGCGACCATTAAGAGACAGAGGGCTAAGACTGAAGAGTTGTTGAAGCAATACGGCGTTGAGAGGCTTCAGCCTGGTGCCAGAATAAAGCACAATCCTAAGCTGTAGGTTTTGGTTGTCACAGCGAAGCGTGGCGTGGTAGAATATTGTTGGTTGTTCGTTTGATAATGGCCAAAGGGCGGCCGCATAACTAAGTTAGTTGAATGTCTGAATTATTATATTATTAAACATGTTAGATATATAACACGCTACTTGTCGAATACGGCATAGCTATTCCTAAGCTGCTCGTAGAGGATGAACCTTTGATACGGATATTCAGTCTTGTCTACTTGCTGTTAGTGTCTGAAGCAGGGAATCTAGAGCTCCTTGGGCCAATCGTTGGCATTGATTTCATCCATGACAGCAATATTAACGGCATAATTCACACATTTCCCGAGAATCCTCCGTCAACAGTGACATTTGATTATGCTTGTAGTCTCAAGTGTGATATGCCATATTGCACTTCCATTATACCTAAAACAACATGGTATAGTTGAAGAGAAGTTTCAAAGGTCCCAGTGTCCTTGCGTTTCATTGGGTGACCTAGAACTATCATGCAACGTTTCTGTTCTTAATGAGTCAACATCTAATCCCTGAGAGCTTTTTCTCATACATGTTGTAAGTCATGCCATTCCATTACCCCAGTGATGGTGCGTTGTTCACGACAAGCAAGCGTAAAACACAGGCCTCAGCGTGCCATTTCTCACAGTGGAGTCCCCTGTAACCGACCATTCCAGGCCTCTATCGCCCGCTAAAACACGGAAATAATCAACGTCATCGGGTCCCTGCTGCCCAAAATCCTTGCATTTTTCTTTAATTGCCCGTTGCCCCGTCAACAGGAGGCACCGTTTACTTTGCCTGCTAATTTTCTACTACTTGTGCATGGACTGTACCTATTTCATACAAGGGCATTCTATCTTTTCATTAAAGAAACCCAACATCCATCTCAACTGTTTTTCTTCATACACAAACAAAGAACGTTATCACAGATCAACTTCTACTCTCTCTACACTCGAGTATCAAACTCTCACACGAAAGCCTCTACACTATCTTCTCACAACACTTTCATCATGTCAGCCAAGGTTCTCGCCGATAAGGACGTCAACGCTCCCATGATTGAGCAGCCAGTTACCAAAGACGTTAAGAGCATGGAGTATCATCGCCAGGTCCTCCAGTCCAAGATGGCTGAGGAAGAGACGTGAGTGACACTCAACAGCCTCAAGCTAGTACCAAAATCTAACCTTTAAGCAGTGCCAACAAGTACGTCTCGCCTTCAGACAACATCATGAGCCCTTGCTCCGCAAAGATCAATGCTCTACGAAACAAGCACGCCAGCAAGTTCGTCACTCTTTCTCTTCTCTAACAATACCATTGAACTAACATCTTCTCCAGGGCCAAGCCTAAGTCCTTGTTCGCCCAAGCGAGCGCTAAGAAACTCCAGGGCGACAATCCCTTGGGGGCAAAGCCAGCACCAGCCAAGGCCGGTTTCCAGCTGTAAGGGAGTCAACAACACGTCTCTTCTTTCCGGATAATACATGTCCATATTTCATGGACACGGCTTTTGCTTTTGTTGGCTATGGATTACTAGCCAATGGTGTTTATTGAACCGTTGGAGGTCAGGAATACGGCGTTAGGGGTTCACTTGACATACACATACACATATTGTATTGGTGATACAGGTTATGGAAACTTTGGCTTGATATGATGCGATGACAGGGTTTGGCTTGCCTTTCTTTTCTGGTGGCCTTTTTATGTACAATTTTAACAATGAAGCACGTCTTCGAGTTCTAAACTTGAAAGGATGAAACCGACTGTGGTGATGTGATTTTTTCATTTTGGCTTTTAGAAGCTTGCACAGGCATCTAAGCCTTCCAAGCACTGACGATATACACTACATCTTCATCCGCCACAGGGTGTGCTAGACCAACTCTTTGAGGAACATGTCTTGCGCTAGCACCCCATACCAGCGCATACTTGAATGTGTCCTTCAGAGTCCTGTGAATGCGATCACAGACATCCTCGATTGTGCTGTTACTGCGCACAATCAACGCCTCACCAAAGTCTGGTTCAGCACCCTTGCGTTTGGTGTAAATACGGATCAGCTTGAGCTCTTTCCAACATCTGTCCACAACATCCTGGATACCCAGGTCCAGCTCACAACTCATGACGACGGTATGATCCTCGCGTGCCAGCTTGTCTAAGAAGTCAAGTGAGACACTGTCAATCTTGTTGTAGACGTACAGACACTTGATGTACTTTCGATGGTCCTTCATGATAACATCAATGAAGTCATCGACTGTAGCGTTCTCATCACGAACAAGAACCTCACAATTAAGAATCTTGTAGTCGCGCAGGATGTTGTAGAGCATTTTCTCGTCCAGATTCTTTGGAGGCGACTGGAATGTGATTTTCATACCACCCGCTGTCTTGACCTTGAGGTAAATGTTGCTAAGGTCTCATATTAATAGCGATTCAGACTTGTCTCAGTTGAACTTACGGTGGTTCTCGGTTCAGGCGGATACCGACAGCTTCCAATTCAGCCTCGAGCAATGCTCTTTGCTCGGCTTTCTTGGTAGCGTCAAGAACCATTAGAATAAGGTCGCTCGTCTTGGCGGCTGAGATAACTTGTCTTCCTCGACCCTTGCCTTCAGAAGCACCCTCGATAATACCGGGAAGATCGAGCAGCTGAATCTCAGCACCGCCATACTCGAGCACACCGGGAATGGCTGTCAAGGTTGTGAAAGCATAAGAAGCAACTTCGGACCGAGTCTTGGTGACTTTCGATAAGAATGTCGATTTTCCTACTGATGGGAAACCAACAAGAGCAATTCGCGCATCACCACTTTTGCTGACATCGAAACCAGAGCCACCACCGCCGCCAGCTCCAGGACCAGGCTCTAGAAGCTGTGCCCTTAGTCGAGCGAGTTTTCTAGAATAATTAGTATAAATCTCTTTTAAGGCCACACAGTCCTGTAGTCATGGCATGCCAAACCAACCCTTTTAATAGACCCAAATGATATTCTGGGTGCCGTTAATATTGCAACATTCAGAAATTATTTTTTACACCAACATACCAGTCGCCTTGTTCTCTAGAAAGATATTAGTCAATATTCATGAAGCCTTGTGAAGTCCTTGGAATGATTTGATACTCCTCCAACTTGTCCTAACTTTAATTTCACCCAAGGCCAACTGCTTGAGGTCTCGTCTTTGGGCAAACCGCAGCAACTGTGCAACAAAGGGGCATACAATCAACTTCCTAGGATCATGTATTCACTCACTTTGTGTCTTCTTCATCTCCTCCTCAATCCTGTCATCATGTCAGTGATGCCCCGCTACTGTTTGCAAGACTGAACTTACTCCTTGATCTTCTCCGTAATGTTCACCATATTTGCGGTACTTTGAGACGCTTTTGCGTCTCTAGAAACAGTTCAAAAAGGAAAAGACAATCAACAGAAAGTATAAACCGAATTCCAGGCGCCAGATCAAGATCTAAATCATGAGTGGGGGGTTAAGAGAGGCCTGATGAAGTCGTGGCAGAATTCGAACGAACAAGCTCCACAGGTGCGGGAGGTCGGTCTCACCGCCTTCCCTTTCTGGCACTTTATTTCTCCCCAGAAATGGATCTTTTTACAGCCTTGCATCATCAGCACAGGCTCGTCGCGTTGCCATCACAACACCTTCTCAGGATTCATCTCCCACATTCGAAACAATGGCCGATACAGCAGAACACATCGAAACGGCGCCGGTCGTCGAGCAAGAAGGACAGGAAATGGCGGTAGCGACCACAAATACTGAGGTTGCAGCGCCAACCGGAAAGAAAGTCGTCAAGAAGATCATTCGCAAGAAGAAGCGACCCGCGCGCGCTCAAGTCGATCCCGATTTCGTCACATCAGAACCCCCTCCTCAGACCGGTACAATCTTCAACATTTGGTATAACAAGTGGTCTGGTGGTGATCGAGAAGACAAGTACCTATCGAAGACCAAAGCGAAGGGTCGCTGCAATGTCGCGAAGGACAGCGGATATACCAAGGCCGATGGGATGCCTGGAAGCTACTTCTGTTTGCGCTTTGCGCGTGGCGTTTGTCCCAAAGGCCAAGACTGCGAATATCTTCACAGGCTACCCGGACCATACGATCACTTCAACCCCAACGTCGACTGCTTTGGACGCGACAAGTTTTCCGACTATCGAGACGACATGGGTGGTGTCGGAAGTTTTATGAGGCAGAACAGAACAGTGTATGTTGGAAGGATTCATGTTACAGACGATATCGAAGAGATTGTGGCGCGACACTTTGCAGAATGGGGCCCTGTAGAGCGCAGTAAGTGCCAAATCTAATATCCCAGTCGACTTGTTGCTAACAATTATAGTTCGTGTTCTCAACACCCGAGGTGTCGCATTTATCACATATGTCAACCAAGCCAATGCCGAATTTGCCAAAGAGGCCATGGCCCATCAGTCTCTCGACCACGAGGAAGTGCTCAACGTTCGCTGGGCAACAGCCGATCCCAACCCTATGGCGCAAGCTCGAGAAGCGCGCAAAATCGAGGAACAAGCCGCTGAGGCTATCCGAAGAGCCCTTCCTGCAGAATTCGTCGCTGAAATTGAAGGCCGAGATCCTGAAGCTAGAAAGCGCCGCAAGGTCGAAAGCAGCTATGGTCTTGAGGGATACGAAGCGCCCGATGAAATCCACTTTGCCCGGGGTACTCAGGCAGTAA
Source organism: Fusarium pseudoanthophilum (assembly GCA_013395995.1). NCBI lineage: Eukaryota > Fungi > Ascomycota > Sordariomycetes > Hypocreales > Nectriaceae > Fusarium > Fusarium pseudoanthophilum. The sequence goes on along the minus strand of JAAOAR010000449.1, from coordinate 20,612 downwards.
ACCCCCTGGGTCGAGAAGGGTTCGAAGTTGAATACCAGGAACGGCCAATGATTGAAAACGGAGAGTCAGGCGAACCACCGGCTCAAGTTGAGGAGCAACAGCCTCAAACTCAACAAGAGACTGGTGGCATCTTCTCAGGCAGCACCCTCGCAGCTCTTAACAAGGCCAAGGTCTCGGTGGCATCGAAACCGAAAGCAGCGGCTACAACAGGACCTTTGGTGGCATACGGAAGTGACAGCGATAGCGATGATGAATAGGGACAAGGCGTTTGATTGATATTTAGAAATGCATAGATATTTTGTATTACAATAATGATACCACAAACAGCATACGACATCAGCTGTTGAAAATTCTAGAATACAATGTCTCATGCCGTCCAATCCATAAATCCATCAGAGGCACAGTTTGCCCAGCCTCCTCAACGGGAGTATTCCACTCTCGATCGATCATGTCGTCAATCATCTTCTGTACTTGCTGCCCAGCCAATACCTTTTGCGCCTGATAGGGTCCAAAGACACTTGCTCTCACCGCAGCAGATATCAAGGCCTTCACATGACTGAGCATAAAGACATATGCTGTCTGTCGCAAACCCAGTCCCACAAGAGCGCATATCGCACCAAACAGCGGCGCCAGATGCGCAGAGACAAGAGGCACTTCCTTCTGACTTTCGCGCCTTAACAACGCTGCAAATTCTCTCAACGGCTGCTCATCAACATCTGGGCAGCTGGCTCGGAACGACCGCTCCCATATTCCTAGCAGCGCACGACCCTGCGCGACGCTCGCACGTCGACCAACAGTACAAATGATAGCAGCGTCGAGCTGATCATCTAGCTGAGGAAGAGACTCCGGGTCGCGGTGCGCAGCTAGGACAAAGGGTAGCGTTGTCGCGGCGAACGATGAAAGAGATGAAGGAAGAAAGGAGGCAAACGACGCTGAGGCGCGCGGTTCGTGAGCAAGATAAGACTCGAGACCACTGCTAAAGGCAAATGAGCCTAAAGGAAGGGCCGAGTCTGAGAGAAGAAGTAGAAAATGAGTTGTCGAGGCTAAATGAGCTATGAGCCGTGAGTTATGGTCCTTATCTAGAGGTTGAGATGAGTCTTACGCTCTGTAGCCATAGACAGGGGTGGCGAAGGCAGGACTTTGTTGAGACGCGCTTTAGCATCCTGAAGACGCTTTTCTAGCTGAAAAATCTCATCTTGAATATCATCAGCCGCATCTGGGGCCAGGATTTGTGAAGGCATCATGAGTTTGGGTATTTTTAGAGGTTAAGTTGAGCATCAAAATAGCTCGTTCAGAGATAAGACCATCGAGGGTTAAAAAACTACTACTTATCAAAACCATGACAACCATCATCATGGAAATCCAACAATAAGAATTCCTTCAAGGAAAACCCCCCAAACTCCACGCGAATGCCAATCCAATTCAGTCTTTTTGACTGGAAGACAACCAATTGTCAATAGTCAGGGTATTCCACCTCACTTACTCATATCACACCCAAGGTATCCATCGTATGTACATTATCATTCTCAAGGTCGAACATTCTCCTTATCATATGCCTTTCTTCCACGCGCTCGTTTCTTCTCCGCCATTCTTTGTTCAATTCTTGCAATCGCAGCAGCTCTACGCTCAGGCGGCAGCACGCTCTTTGGCGCGTTGGCCATCGATGTGCTGTTGGGATCCGGGCCCCCTACACGTGCATACTGGTCGTGGAGTAAGTCGATTCTTTCTTCAGGTTTCTCGGCAGATGTAATGCGCTTCGAGCGAGCGATTGACTTGGCCAGCGCGGGCAGGTCAGGCGCGGCGATGTCTTCCAGGCCAGTTCGGCCGGGGGTCGCACCACCGTTCTCAATCCGCTTGGTGATTTCTTCGCCAAGATATGCCCTATTTCTTGGTGATCGCGGAACAAATGGCTGCCATCTAGGCCGGCCAATGTCTGGCTTATCACCAAGACTTGACGACACTGGCTTTGACGTGCCGATATCCGATCCAGTAACCTTTGGCACAGCATCTTCGTGAAACTTTTGGCGTAATGAGGGCACGTTTGGGTCTGTGGCCTTGAGCTCCATGGTGTCATTTCCAAGCTCGGTCAAGTCAAAGCTTCGTCGGTCCATATTATGCCTTGGATTCTTAGTGTTGTCACCCACATTGGTGTTTCTGGGCTTTGAGGTCTCGTCTGCCAGACGCGGGGCGTCTGTCTGAACATGCCAGCTTTTAGGCCGAGTTGCGTTGTCTTTCTGCTCAGCAGCATCATTGTCCCCAGCCTTGAGGATCCTGATTTCCTTCTTGAGTTCCGCAATCTTAGTGTGTGCCCGTTCTAAAACTCCATTTGTGTCCGCATTGTGGGCTTGAGTTTCATTACGATAGGCTTCGAATTCTTGTTTTAGTTGTCGTAGCTCCTCATCTTTCTTCTTGATTTCTTCTCTTGCTTCACGAAGCTGGGCGCGCAATTCTTGTGCTCGTGAGCCTTCGCGCACCGATTCGACTTCCGGTTTTTCTTGTGTAGTCTTCGTCTCGTTCATTGCCTCGGCCTTGGTAGCACGCTTCTCCGCCGCTCTGAGCTGACTTTTCAGAGAAGATATCTGCTCACGAAGTTCGCCAACTTCCTTGACCTGCATTCGGGCTCGCCTCAGTTCGCGCTGTGTCTCGATAAGGGTTTTCTGCGTCCTTGGTGATGTCGCTTGTCGTCGCTTGCGGTCTTTGGAATCGGCATCGGCATCGTCTTCCCGCTCTCGAAGGAACTCCTCAAGTTGGTCCTCAAGCTCTTGGACGCGTGTTCGATACTGCACAGCCAGGGCTGTCTGCTTTGTGAGTGTCGATAAAAGCTCAGAGCTTACTTCGTCTGATCTGTCGACTCGCTTCGATGCTATCTTGGAAGCACCTTCGGCAATCTGCCTTTCCATCTCAATCACTTTTTGCTGTTCTTCCTTGAGCTTAACTGCGAGCTCAATTGCCTCGGCATCCTTTTGTTTGGCATATGATTTCGCCAGTTGCTTGTACTTGAGGAGCTTCTCCATTTCGGCCTTGGCGTCTTCGTGGTATTTCTCAAACTCCTCCTTCCAATATCTGCCCGACTGCGAGTGAGGCTCGTTAAGATCAACCGTAATGTCGTGTGTGCAGTAGTCCTCGTCATCGGCTTCTTCCCACTCATCTGAAGAGTCATCCTGGTCTTGCTGTGTTGTGTTGTTCTTCTGATTTACCGATTTGGAAGCCTTTTCCAAAGCGTCGTTTAGTCGTGTTCGTTGGCGGGTTTCTGGCTCCTTGCTGAGATTGTTATTCTTCTTGACGTCTTGTCCAAAAGATACGCGCTTTCGTCTCGTAGTCCCGGTACCTGGGGTCAAAAGGATACCTTGTGGTCGAGGAGGGGTCCGAGACATTTGGGCTGTCTTGTCATTTCTGTCTTTTGCTACTGCTCTTGTGCTTTGGTTGGTAGGTCGTGCTGGAGTTCCAAACAATGCACTCTTGAATGCTCTAGCAGCGAAAACAGGCGCGGGGGTGTCGGGCTGGTCAATTTGAGTGGTATCTAGTAAACGAAGTCAATGAATTTTACCTGCTATCATGTCTGCGTGCATACATACCTCCATCATTGACCGGTTCTGGCGCGTTCTCGCCGCGTCTCAACATCCAACCCAACATCTTGCGGCACGTTGCGCGTAAGCGTGAATGCGAATGCGAATGTCAGGCGCCCGATTAAAGAGGGAAGTCCTTCGCATAAGCGATCAAAAAAGTTGAAGTAGTAACATTTATCCTCCTCGTCGGCCGTGTTATGTTGTTGACCGTCTAATTGTGGCAGTATAGGATTGGATGAAATTGGTTAATGTCAATGTTGACTTTCGTTTTCAATGTTTACTTTCACCTGTCGCAGACCAAAGCCTGGTGCCCCTGTCCTACCAGGGCCTGTTACCCAATGAGAGTCGCGCTAGTGCCAAAATAGAGGGGCGATCCAGCTAATGCAAGATATCAGTCTCGCTGCAGCTACATTACAAAGCTGTCATGACTTGGGACCATATTACCATGAACATGGGGATAATTGCTGAGATGATGTTTAGACTTGAACCTGGGAGCAAGTTGTCCTTCTATGAAGAGCCCCGTGTTCCCTATTTTCTTTCAGGTGATTTAAGATTTAAGTGACATCTAACCAGTCTGATGCACGACCTGGACTATAACCCTCGGGGAGCAAGAAAACACCAAACTCTAATAGAAGATGTCAAAATAAACTCAGCAAAAGTTATCCTGAACATGACAAAGATATCCTAAGTTTCTGTTAATTTACCTAAGTCTTTTTGTCATTTACGATTAAGATCCTATGTTTTCTTTCCTCCCCTAGGTAGGTAGTATAGGGACGCCTGGTGACCCAGGCGGTAGGTCCAATGGAGCACTCAACCTAAGCAATTAAGCTGAGGTGGCGGCCACCGCAAGAGCCGCAGCGGACCCCTCATCAGCCCTGTGGCCGCCTGTAATTCGATGAAACGACACCGCTTTTGTGAATAGTTGAGTTATCAGCCATGGATGCCAGCCCGGTATCGAAGATGGAAACATGGATATCAAAAACCCTTAAGACCAGGGGGGATTCAGGGGATGTAGAATAAGTAAAATATTTACCTAAATTCTGTCTAATATTAGACCCCAAGCTTAGAGCAGCAAGTCTAAGCTTATGATGATATTTAGATAAGATAATCAGAAACTTAGGATACTTGGATTTGAGCATCTCAGGTCGAGATGATTTCTAGGTAGGGGTGCGAGGAAAAGAGTGGCTCCTGCCACCCTAGTAGCTACTAACTACCCCGCTGTGCCAACGTCAGAAGGGGATTTCGTCTTCCTCCCCTACTTATCTTTCATCCATACCTTGGATGTCCTTATAAAATCCTTAATACAACATCATTTACCATTTCAGTATCGCCATCATGGCCTCTTCCCTGTAGAAGCCGCAGCTTTTGCTGTGACTTCTTCCTCTTTGTGCAGACATGGCGGGGAAGCAATCTGGGGTATGGAGGAACACTACGCCCTTGGGTCTCAAGAATAACAACAAAAATGAGTCAAGTTTCCCGGGCTTGCAAGGTGCGAGCCCGGAGGTCAACAACAAAATCGAATATGGAGAGCTACAACAGAACGAACTATTAGCCCTTGAGGCTATTTACAGCGACGACTTCGTCATGCATACCGGAACTCAGAACGCCTGGAAGGTAACCTTTGAAGAACCCTTATTACCTTATCGAGACCCGTCACCTTGGCCAACTTTGAAGCTCACGACCTATAATAGAAGTCAGAACCGCATTTTGATATCCGGATAAAAGCATCATCGGATGAAGACTTTGCTTGTACGCTAGGTTTTGTCATGACTGCAACTTACCCAAAGTCACCTCCTCTTATCACGTTGAAGAACTACGACCTCAAAGAGGTCACGACATTCAAGATCCAGAAGTACCTAGAAACGAAGCCAAAGTTATTCGCACAGGATGCGCAAGAAATGATCGATCAAATCGTCGAAGGAGTACGCGATATACTCGAGGATGCTGCGCAAGCGAAGGCAAACGGGAAGCATCTACCTTCTCTCGAAGAAGAACGAGAGCGGCACGAAGCTTCCTTGGCGAAGTTAGCAGAAGAGAAGAAACGAGAAGAAGATCGAAAGAAGGAAGAAGCGACGCAAGAAGAAGATCGCATTATGGCCGAGATGCTCCAACAGCAAGTTGAACGACAGAAACGGACAGCCAAGGAGTCAAAGCGTCGTAACGGCGGCAATACGCCCCAGCAGTCCTCAACAAGCTCAGAGATCGAAGAAATCATCGAGTTCGAGCAATTATGCAACGCTACGGATCAGTCAGGAAATACCCTCGTCTTCAAGGCTATCACAGGCAAACGCCACCTTAGGCAGGGACCTGTATCCACCGTTTACGAAGTCCGACCTGTGCTGATCAACGGGCAAGGCACCCTGCCTCTGGCACTGAAGCAGACTGTTATCCGTAACACAAATAAGGACACGAAAGAGTTCAAGCTTCAGCTACAAAGTCTCGACTCTCGTCTTCAGGATCTCAAGTCTGTCAAGCGAGTTCATCATCGTCATCTTGTTGAGATTTTGGGCTTTAAGGTCCAGTCCGGGCCTTCTACTGATCCTGCTGTCTCGTATATGTGCACTGTAAACGTCTTGTCTCCGTTGGCCGAAAACAATTCTCTAGAGGAGTTTTTGGAGCTTGCGTTACGGGTTGTGGATATTGGCAGATTGCGTTCCTGGACGCGGGATCTGCTTGATGCGCTCAATTTCCTCCACAACAAGAATATTGCACATCAAGATATTCACCCAGGGAACATTCTGCTGTTCCGAGAGCCGAACGGGCAAATCGTCCCCAAGATCTCTGATGCCTGGTACCAGAGAGAAATTCACTCTATCAAGTCAAACAAGCCCGGTCTTCCAGGATTGAACACCGCCAAGTCTGCCTACTGGCTGCCCCCTGAGATTGCTGGCGCATCTAAGCCCTCGTATACATTCAAGACTGATATCTGGGATTTCGGCGTTGTGTTCATTCAGATGATCTTTGGCCTTGATGTGCTACGAACATACTCATCACCCAAGAATCTCATGGAATCGCTCACTTTGTCCCATTCGCTGCATGAGTTAGTCAACAGGTTCTTCAAGGAAGATAAGCAAAAACGGCCTCGAGCTTTTGAGCTTGGATCCAGCGAGTTTTTAGCCACTGATGCTCCGGTTCTTTTCCAAGATTCTCCTGCAGTTCCGTCGACAAGCTGTGCAGTAACTGCACAAACCCTTCCGGCAAGGCCTCGACATGACTTTACTACTCATCGAGGTCCCGCGTCATCGCGGTACGCAGAAGACTTCATTGAGGAAGCCAGGCTAGGCAAGGGCGGGTTCGGAGAGGTGGTAAAGGCGAGGATGAAGCTGGACGGCCAGATTTACGCCATCAAGAAAATAAAACCACGTTCCCAAGCTAACCTTACAGAGATTCTAAAGGAAGTAAGGCTTTTGTCTCAGCTTAACCATCCTGCGGTTGTCCGATATAATACCGCATGGGTTGAAGAAGCTCCTGATCAAGACGAAACTGAGGACGATACATCAACTGGATACTTTACCGAAGAGAACACTCAAGGAACTGGGTCTGCTGGTATTGAAATCGAATTTGCTGCCAGTACAGGGGGGCTAGATTTCATCTCATCCAATGCCAACGCTGACTATGGATTTGAGGACTCTGAAGACTCTGATGAAGACTCCGATGAAGACGAGTCAGAGGATGATGATGATACAGAAGATGAGATGTCTATTCACAGAGTGTCTTCGCCAGATAAAGAAAGAAACGCCATGTTCCAGCGACGAGCTCGATATCAGCGTTCATACAGAACCATGCTGTACATATCGATGGAGTATTGCGAGAAACGAGTAAGTAACACAGTCTGGTAACATCTCATACACGTAGGTGCTCACGATTGCCAGACCCTTCGAGATCTGATCGCAAGGAATCTCTACAAGAACACTCCTGAAATTTGGCGCCTGTTTTCTCAGATCCTGGAAGGATTGGCTCATATCCATGGGCTTAGCATCGTCCACCGTGATTTGAAGCCGGAAAACATTTTCATTACTAGCGACTCTGATGGCATTGACAATGTGAAGATTGGCGACTTTGGACTCGCCACCAGCGGACAATTCTCACTGGAAAAGGGAACCGGAAACACTCTGGAGACAGACGACATGACGAGAAGCATCGGTACCGCGTATTACTCCGCACCTGAAGTCAGGTCCACGGTCAACGGCATATATAGCACGAAGGTCGATGTAAGTGGATGGGTGGATTAATTCGGACGTTGCCGTCTTGAGCTAACGAAATCAGATGTATTCGCTAGGCATCATTTTCTTCGAGATGTGTTATCTACCTATGATAGGTATGCAAAAGGTCGATGTCCTTGGTCAGCTTAGGAGGCCGAAGCCAGTGTTACCATCGGACTTTAAGCCCACGGACAAAGCTCAGACAGAAATCATATTGTCTCTGGTCAACCACAATCCAAAGGAAAGGCCCTCAAGTACTGACCTTCTCAACAATGAAGAGCTACCTATTCAAATAGAGAGCGTCAGAGGTAGACAGACTCTTGCTATACTGGCAAACCCAAGCTCGCCATACTACCACAAGACGCTTTCGTGGCTATTTTCGAAGCGTATGGACCCTATTGAGGATTACGCTTGGGATATGTCAGCGAGGTCATTGGGTCCACAGGAGCTTGTCAATCAAATCCTGGTTAAGCAAAAGCTTGTTTCGATCTTCCGTAGCCATGGCGCTCTAGAACCCCCCCGAAGCAGCATATATCCACGAACATCACATTATGGGGACAATGCTGTCCAGCTTTTAACCCCGAGAGGCAAAGTGGTGCAGCTGCCCTATGATCTCACACTGGGAAATGCAAGGACGATGGCGTATTTCGATCCAGTGGTTGAGCGATCTTTTGCCTTTGGCAACGTTTTTCGGGACAAGAACGATGGAGGCCACCCACTGATGTTTGGAGAAGCTGATTTCGACATTGTCACCACTGATGCCCTGGACTTTGCTTTGAACGAGGCGGAGGTTCTCAAAGTGATGGATGAGATCGTCCACGCATTTCCTTCCACAACTCCTATGTGTTTCCATCTGGGACACTCAGATCTTTTGCAGCTTATCTTCGAGTATTGTGGGATAAGCCCTGCAAGCCGACGTGCAGCGGCAGACGTGTTGAGTAAGCTGAACATCCACAATTTTAACTGGCAGAAGATTAGGGTCGAGCTTCGGTCACCAACTGTAGGTGTTTCGGCTATAAGCGTGGACGAATTGCAGAAATTCGACTTCAGAGGTAAGTGAGCTAGGGGGAAATAAAAAACGACCCCTCGATGGGTGGAACGCCAGCGAATTTTGGTGCATTAGGGGTCGTTTTTTTTTTTCCCCGGGTGTGAGGTAGGGGACACATGTGAAGATTCAGAGCTAACAGCGAATAGACACTCCGAACAAGACATTCTCCAAGCTGAAGACCCTTTTTGAGGGCAGCAATATGTACCAACGAGCTTCTCCAACAATCGCGCATCTGAAGGAAGTCATTGAGTATTGCAAGCGCCTGGGTGTAGGAACAAAGATCTATATCAATCCGTTGAACAGCCTGAAAGAAGCATTCTACACAGGTGGCATCATCTTTTCATGCATCTACGATAAAAAGGTCAAGGATGTTTTTGCTGCTGGCGGTAGGTATGATCAACTTATCAGAGAATTCCGACCCAGGGCTGGTGGCCAAGTTCGAGAGAAACATGCAGTTGGATTCAGTTTGGCATGGGAGCGATTGGCAAGGATTCCCAAAGCCGGGGGGCGATCGTTCTTAAAGAAATTCGAGGACGAACCAAGCGGAATTTTCAACTCTCGGCGAGTAAGTCATTCACATTACCATATGCGCAACACTTACTGATAAACACGACAGTGTGACTGTTTGGTAGCTAGCTTTAGCGCAGCTGTGTCGAGATCTTTAGGTACCGAAATACTTCAAACGCTCTGGGCACACAGCATCAGTGCTGAGCTGGCCAAGGATGCCAGATCCCCCGAAGACCTATTATCGAAGCACCGAGAAGAAGAATATTCTTGGCTCATCATCATCAAGCAGGATGCAATGTTGAAGATCAAAAGCTTGGGACGAAAGGACGTGCCCGATGCAGATATACCGACAACGCAATTGCTTTCTTGGCTTCGTAACGAGATTCGAGAACGCGATTCAAAAACAGTGGTGAAACTTCGCGGCAACAGCTCTGCAGATACCAATGGCTCGGGCGAGAAGGAAGAGCAAGAGGTTCGTGTGTTGGTGGCACAAACACGGAGCAAAAAGTTCAACCGTAGAACGGTTGTGGAGCAAGCTCAAAGCACTGCGAGCAGCTTGGTACAGTCTTTCCTTGACGGTCCTATCTTGGCCATCGAGACAACGGATCAGGTCATGGATCTAATCCGAGGGACCTGCCTCTCGGAGGTTGATGGCTGGCGACAGGTTGAGCAGTCGGTGACGAATACGGAGAGGAAATACATCCGTGAGATCCATGACGAGTTGGACAACCTGCGATTTAAGTATCAAAAGAAGGGCGGCGACGGGTCGCGGCACGCATTCCTGTACAATTTTCGGTCAGGCAACTGCGTGTATTACGATCTTGGGGCCTAAACTTAGGGTTTTGATATCCTAAATTCTAATAATATTTACAAAACTTCTCAAGTTTATGATGAGTTTATAAAATTTATACTAAAGCTAGGATATATGCACTAAACTCAAGTAAATTTGGAGGAATTCTTTAAAAATTCTAAAGATTATACTAAGTTGATAAAATTCATACTAAAGCCAGACCATGTGTACTAAACTCGGTCCAGATTTGAGAAGCTCTTCAAAAGTTCTCAAGATTATAATAAATCTATAAAATTTATACTAAAACCAGGCTATGTACTAAACTCGGTCTAGATTTGAGAAACTCATGATGATATTTGCACAGTTTAGATAAGAGACCTAAGGGACATAATCATCATTGTCATATCATGAGGTAGTTCAAGAGAGACACAATAAGAAACACAATTGGCCCTCCTAAATCCTGCATATTGTCTTGACATGAATCTCACTCGAAACGTTGATGATACACTGCGATAAGGAACAAAGTCTAAATGACAATACCGAATCAGCCCAAACACGTATACAGTAGTACCCTAAGGTAGCAGCTGGAGAGTTCGTCGATCAGGTATAATCAGATTCAAGGCAAAGAATTGGAAAGTGAGCACGTTCCGATTCCACAGCCGTGGCATGTTGCTCACCTGTTTCTCCAATTCCTATCTGATGCGCTTTTCAGTACCATCAATCAAATGGTTGTAAAGGACGGGAATGAAGACGGGCAGGGCTGGGGCGGACGGGAACGGATACGTACCTAAGCGTGATCTTAAGGTGGGGCCGGCCTCAGGAAGGTAGGTAAGCCTTGGTAAGGAAGGTGTGGGGTCAAGGGACCGACGTCAGTTTTTCCCGCCAAAAGGGAAAGGGAAAGGGCAGGTAGGCAGGATAGGCACGAGACGAGGGGCAAAACCAAGGCAGGAGCCAGGAGACTGGAGCCCGAAACAGAACCAGAACCAGGTGGCAGGTGCAAGTGGTCACCGGCCGGCTTAGAGTGGATTCCATGCTCCGGTCCCCGGATGGCGGCGGCAAGGCCGAAGTGAATGACTCTCTCAGTACTTTTAAGTAAGGTCTTCATTGAATACCCAAGGTAGAAGGTAATTGATTTACGAAGCTTTTTTCTCTTCTCTTACCTTAACATCTATTGAGTTTTGAATAAGTCTGGAAGGAAGAGACTACAAAAGGGTCACCGCCCTTTTTTTATACTTCTTCTTTTGATTTCCTTCTTTTCCGCATTCGTCTTTACTGGGCGTTCTAAACCTCAAACACGTTTGCTATCAAGGTTGCCTCATTGTTAAGCGATAAGCCAACAACTCTTCAATAGGTAAACAACAAACAAACAAACTCCTCCCTCCCCCGTTGTCAACCCCAAAAAGAGGGCGATACCCAAACAAAACTTGCCAACAAAGCAAAGCAAAGCAACACGAAGGGAAGCGAAGCGCCTGCCGGCTTCTTCTAGATCCAAACACCACCTTGCTCAGCTTTTACACGTCCAATCGCCGAAGCCGCCCCTCCTCGACCGCCCTTTCCGTCCAGCACAGCGCAGCACAGGCACCTCAGTCAATAATCTCTCCCCTTTGCCGCTGGTGCTGGCGCTGGCCTGACTTATTAAGCCCGGTCCAACTCTACTACACTTTTAACTCACAACATCCAACTACCTCACCCACTCTTCAACTTTCGGTCTTTTCAAACACACGCTCGCTTGGAGGATTCTTGCCGTTGGACGGGCGGAGTAGCGCACGCGCACCTAATTACCTTGGCTATCGGTAGTCAGTCATCATGGCGCAAAAGAGACTTATGCAGGAGCTGCAACCCCTTCAGAAGGAGAAATGGGTCAACATCGAGGTATGTCGTTTGGTACACCATGGAGCAAACATCGTCTAACATGATCGTCTTCACTTCAAGACCGACGACTCAAACCTTCTGATCTGGAAGATCGGCCTCTGGGTCGTCAACCCCGATAGCGTCTGGCACGGAGCCTACCTCAGGGCCGAGATGAAGTTTCCAAAGGATTATCCTTACCAGCCGCCCAGCTTCAAATTTCTCACCAAGAACATCTGTCACCCCAACGTCTACACCGACGGTAATCTCTGCATTTCCATCCTCCACAAGCCGGGCGAAGACGAGCAGTCAGGCGAGCTGGCCAGCGAGCGTTGGAATGTCCTCCACGGTGTCGAATCGGTCCTGCGATCCGTTTTACTCCTCCTCGACGATCCCGAAATCAACTCACCCGCAAATGTCGATGCTAGCGTCCTCTATCGCGACAACAAGACCGAGTACAACAAGCGAGCAAAGGACATTGTTGATAAGTCTCAGAAGGATATCCCGTCAGGGTCGAGGATGCCCACTCCCTCCGAGCTCGCACCTGCGCCACAAAAGCCCATTGATGATGATGCCGACTTCTGGAATATGACAGACGAGGAGGAAGACTTTGGCGGCAGTGATAGCGACGAGGACATGGAAGACTTTGATGATGATGACGAGGATGACGATGATGTCAGAGACCAGAAGTAGACCTTTCCCGAAGGCCATACATCTCAGCGTGGCCAGGACGAGCGATAGGTTGGCTACTTTCCAAGCCTCTTACCTTCTACACCATTTCGCGACATCCTCTTTCATTTACAGTACTATGGACATAGCGAGGTTATTTTATTCCATTTTTAAGGCGTTCAAGATGCGCATACTCGGTACGGGACGAGCATTGCAAGCATCGAGCGATACGGACATTGAGGGAATGCAGGAAGACTGGTGGTCTCTGCTATATGCGTGTTGTTTACATGGAGCAAGGGTGTGTTTATCAGGAGTGCTTTCTATAGACAGAATATACAACTTACAAAGATTTGCTTGGTGCCATAGTGAGGAACATCTGTTGATCCTATTCCCTATCTTCCCTATCTTGTCCCACTCACTTGAAGAGAACGCCGGCAGTAGTACGAGACATCTCTAGTGCTGGTATTGATAAAGAACTCGCTCGACGGCATGCTCTACCTGGTCCTGACTAGGCTGCATGAGCAAAACCCAAAACTCCATGCCCTCTAATGCTATTCTAATGACCATGCTATGTAAGCCAGCCAACCTTCATTGGATGGCGCGCCGTCTTCGCCTGAGAACCAAAATAAATAAATAAAGAAGAATGTTACCCCTTACCAAGCAAATGTCGGCATTCGTGAACTCATATCTCTCCGAGCTACCTAATGTTTCTCATCTGGGATGTCCATGTCCATCAAATTGGGTGATTCCGCTCGCGTTGATGGGTTCCTCGACAATGACATAAAAGGAGGCGGCCTAGCCTTCTCTTGCATCTCCGGACTTCGAGGCTCCTCCGCAGCAAAAGCAGTGTTGGTATCTGAGTAGTCGGCTGTTACTGTGCTCGGTGTCATGGTAGCTGATGCGGGCTCTGTCGGGGCTGTTGAACCCTGAATACGGCCTGTCAGTGAATCTGGGATGTGGCCTTCCATAGCAGTGAAGCTATGGACGTAATCCGACATCTCAGTACCGACTCTTTCGTCGTCATCAGGGAGGAAAGGGTTGTCGAATCCGTTTCTATCATCGTCACTACCGATCGAGGCACGATTGCTGTCCATCGAACCACTGCTATCAGACCGATGCTTTCTCTTAGAAGGCGAAAATGACGAATGAGGTGAGAGAGACGAGCTAGACTCAATATTGCCCGTCTGCTTAGACTCGCTGGCCGTGGATTCTTCCTTAGATAACTCTTGACGGAAAGCTTTATTTTCCACTTTGATAAATCGTTCCAGCTGGGGTGATAGATGGTCTTTGGGCGTCCCAAGGGCGTCTTCCGTTGCGTATATCAGCATTGGTTTCTTGGTATCGTTCCAGATATCGGCCAATACTCCGTCGATAGTTGTTTTCTGCAATTGTGTTGGTAAGACTAATCTCCTCGGCTTCAATCAATATCATGTTCTCTTACCTCGGCTCTAACGGGCTCGTCTCCGGAATAAGGGGTATAAGCCAGCCTCCACCATTGATCTCTTGGTTTGGTCTCCTCGTCATCAAGGTCTATCAGATCTGCTTCCTCCCGTTGGCAGACGTATAAGACGGTGGGCGATGCAACTAGTCCGCGGAGGAGATACCTTTTGCAGGTCATGGGTTTCGGACGGCTTGGCTTATCCGGTACTGTAAGGAGTTTCCCCAGCGCTCGCTGTTTGGCTGTGATCTGTTCGAGTTCTACATCGAGGCCTAAGGCCATTTTAGCCACGGGCACAGAAGCCTTTCAAGGCCATGACCTACCTTTCATCTTTGTCTCAAGGTCCACAAGTAAACTCTCCGAATAGTCCATCACATCTGTGACCTTCTGAGATGCCAGATACACGTTGTCGTCTACATCTGGAGGAGCAGTACGGTAGTCAGGGTACGTATCAGTATCGTATCCCGCCTTCTCCAAAGTCTTGAAACGGAGGAAGTTTTCCAAATAACTCCTGTATCCGTCCCACTGATCGATCGCTTTTTTCAAAACTGCGTCCTTATCATCGGTTGCGCCACCCCAAGTGTTCGCCAAGCTAAGAAGCTGGGCTTTCTTGTCCTGAAGACGTTTCATCTGTTCCTTTGTTTGGCACCAGCCTTGCTGGATTCGACGTGCCTCCTCTTTCCGGCTAATGAGGTATTTCTCTGGGTAGAATTCCAAGGGAATTTCGAAAGAATCGCTTGGCCCATCACCAGTGGTATCTAACACCAAAATATCGCCCATCTTTTTGAAAAATGCCATCTTCGCTCCATCGTGTATTTTATCCAAACCCACGGTATCACTCCACATGACGTGATCAAGTGCCTCGTACAGAGTTTTGATGCAGTTGTACTCATGTTGGAAGTGCTCTATCTCGAGAAGGCCAAAGACTGCGACTTCTTCTTCAACATCTCCGTAGAATAGCGACACTCCAGCAACTTGCAACATTGGCTGGGCAACGTCAGTGTGTCTTTTGCCGAGCATCTCATAGAATTGTTTCTCCACGCCCTGTATGTCGGAATCCGCCAAAATATCTGTCAGAACAGATATGGAGCCATAACCACGTTCGGTAGAGTCAAGAAACGCCATCAATCGATGTACTTCGTCCTCAAATTCACTGCCGCTCTTGTGCACATTGGGGTCTGAGCTGCTTTCTTGAGCCATTTTTGCCAAAACCTCCGGTGATAGAATGACCTGCCCTCGCCACCAGTCATTATTGCAGCCGTATGTGGTAGCAGGCGATCCAATGCCGAGGAGTATGTTCCGTGCAAGAGGAATTTCATGCAGAATTGTGAGAAGCCCGCCGAGGCGATGTTCACCGCCTTGCACACTGCTGATTACCAACATCGCGGGCGCACCCGGAGCTCTCTTTCGCTTTGATGGTGTAAATTCATTTACGGTCCTCTCACTCGTAGGATCGGATGGGACAATGGCCCAATCGGCTGCCACATATGTTTCGCGGTTTGCAGGACCAAAATGGGGAGGCGGTGGCTCCGACGTTCCTATGATACCGGACTCGTGATGTGATACTGGTAGTCCAGCTTCTTGTGCTGACTCACGAATAGCTCGTTGCATGTCATCATCCTCTTGGGCTTGGCTCTCGGGAGCGCCTGTGTGTACCCTGGTTAGCGCATATTCATTGGGGCGACCAAGAGAGTTACCGGGCACATGTGCCGCAGTCCAGTCCACCATCGTACCCAAAGGAGATCGATTGTTTGATCGTGAAGGAGGTCTCGAAGGAGCGCCGTACGCGTGTGACTCTGACGGGGGAGTTACGCCTTGAATGACGTTGTGATCGGAAGACTCGACATGGTAGGCTATGGGGTCAGTTGACGTTCGGAGGGAAGCGCAATAGGTTACTGACTGATACCAGTCGTGTTGTCGTTACCGTCTCGATCTGCGGTGAACATAGAATCGTCCCAAAGCTGTTTATATTTTGCTCGAAACTGCAATACGATCAGCGTTTGCGGCGAATTGGCCTTGAGCATGTTCGTACGCTTTGTTCGTTTTCGTAGAATTGGCCGACGACATTCTCGGGTTGCCAGTCACTTTGCTGTCAAGTAGGTAGGTATGTCAGTCGCAAAGCTCACTTTGAGGGGTCTGCCCTGTGCTAACCTTCAGAGCTTGGAGAATCAGCTCACGATCACCCATAGGGTCGAGACCCGTGAATTCAACCACACGATCTATTTTTTTCTGTTGTGAAGTCTCCATGGCTGGGGCTGAAAGATGAATCGTCTTCTGTGAGTTCCAACAAGCTCAGTCTATCGATCGGAGACTCCTCCCACCATGAAGGGGTGCCAAAAGGCTTATTTCGATAGGTGTTGCCTGATAAAGATAGGATGAGGCAAACAATAGTCTTGGCTGTTTCCTCTAGGCGGATGCTGATATTGATGACTTGTTTTTGACGAAACACGCTTGCCGGATGTTTGTTGTATTGAATAAATGACGATCTAAGCGATGAGCTTCCGCAGTGTGCAAGTACAGTTGCGCTGGATTACAGTGGAGGGGTACGTACTAATGGAGATAAGATAAAGAATTTCTTGGCGTGGACTTACACGTGCCATCCTCCAACTTGGGCAATTCGAGGTAATCAACCTTAATAATACCTAAGCAAGAGACTTGAGGTAGATAGTACGTTAGAACTACTCTTATTCTTCTATATAGGCAGGAATGATCTCATTCAGATTTTTCGAATTCATGACTGCTTTGACAATAGCTCCACGAAGCAAATGTCATGCCCAACTCCATCGAACAAACGCCCTTGAGCAACCTAAAAGTCAAGCTTCAAGCATAGATGCTGAAGCAGCTACTCCCTAGATGTTGCATATGGAACTACTGACATTTGAGGTCCCTATACAATTGAGCTGCGAAAATTCTTCCCCTCGAGCTATCCCAAAGTCGTATAGCAGTCGAACAATAAATATGAGATCTGGATGGCCAAGGTGCCCTTAGAGGCATAGTGCGTGCTACAAAGAAGACCCCAACACATAAATACCAAATCCTTATATATAACTACAAAAGGCAATTTAGCCAAAGAAGCTCTTAACACATACTGGAACCGTTAGAGCATCTCGTCCATGTGTGTTAAGTTCAGAGGTTAGAAGGTTCTAGAAGCTTCGACCATGGACCAGGGTTGTCGGGAATAGCTGCAGCTTACAACGGGGAAACGCAACCCGCAAGTTACAGTAACAAACCTCGATTCACGACAGATCTGTGCAATGTCTCACAGAGCACCAACATGGTAAAAACATCATAGCATGGGTACACAACCATACAAGCCATTCAGGCAACCCCATACATAACCAGGCTTTTTCATACATGGTAGAGCCGCTCGAGCTTCCAGCAACCATCTTAAGCTCCGAGTTGGGGCTCTTGAACTGGATTTCTGGCGTCTGGGGCGTCTTCTCCACCACGGCTAGGTATCGTCATAGGCCAATTATCCCTGTCAAGTTGTCAGGTATCGACAGATTGAGCCCGACACGAGGACGAGAGAGCATGACCCTTGAAGTTGTAGTGTAGGCATTTTTGCGGATTTGACTTTGGAGAACTCTGCAAAGAGAGAGATCCTAGTTATTCCCTGCGTCGGCAATACAGTCGAACAAAGAACGGACGACAGCAGCAGATGTACAGGTACCTCTCGTTATTCAAGAGATGTCCATCGATCGACCCGACGTCACCCCCACCCTACCAGTAGTAGACTGGAGGTCAGCCAGCCTCTATTCCATATCAAGTTCCTTTCACGTTGCGGTGTCTTTTCCCCTCTACACTTTAGAAGCTTCCACAAGGTCCCATGCCCCAGTATTTCCCAGCAGTGGCTTCTGGAGATTGTCATGGTAGCATGGCGTAGTGCTTTCTCGACCTTGACTCTGAAGCGTCACTGGACTGATCTTTTAATCCTCACCTGCGGATTCCCACTCCATCTTTTGTAAACTCACTCTTGCACTAAAACATCCCCTCTCTTTAACCTCACTCACATCACATCACCTCATTCAACCTAGAACGAGACCTCTTCTCTCATCATACTGAAGCGCACTTTTGGTGTTTGTTTTTCACTGTTTCAACAAACGATCAACAATAAGCAATCCTTGACATTGCCACCCATTTCTTCTTGTTATTCTCTCTTTATTGAACCTATTTGGCTCGTCAAAAGCCATATCGCACACCTAAATAACCTTGAGAAACACAACTTTTAAACACGCGCGATCATGGTCAAGGAGACAAAGCTCTACGACACCCTCAACGTCAAGCCTGAGGCAACTCAGGACGAGATCAAGAAGGGATACAAGTAAGTACACAATATCTATACGGAGTGGCGGCGGCGGCGGCGCAACACACAATACCATTCTCTCATCAGGTTCCTGCTTTTGCAAGTGCACAAGTAAACCATGTTTTGTATTCGGCGAACTGACGAAAGAGATTATTTTCGCTGAATTAAGAACCGCTGCGCATTCCGTCTAGCATCATGATCTGGCCAACACGGCTAACCACACCACCTGCAGGAAAGCTGCCTTAAAATGGCACCCAGACAAGAACAAGGATAGCCCCGATGCGGCTGAAAAGTTCAAAGAATGCTCACAAGCATACGAAATTCTTTCCGATCCCGAGAAACGAAAGATATATGATCAGTACGGCCTCGAATTCCTACTCCGCGGCGGTACCGCACAGCCCGAAGGTGGTGCCGGTGGAAATCCCTTCGCCGCTGGAGGCATGCCTGGCGGATTCGAAGGCTTCAACTTCCAAGGTGGTATGCCCGGCGGAGGCGGCACCCGAACCTTCCACTTTAACACCGGCAGCGGTGCTGGCGGTTTTGGCTTCAGCAATCCCGAAGATATCTTTGCCGAGTTCATGCGTAACGGATCTGCTGGCGGTATGCACGGCGGCGACGACGATGACATCGCTGGCATGTTTGGCGGATTTGGCGGTGCTGGTCCTCGAACCCGCAGTTCACGCACACGCTCAGGCTTCGAGCCTCGACCTAGAGAAGCTACGCCTGAAGTTACCACAGTCGAGCGACCCCTGCCCCTAACGCTTGAAGAGCTCTTCAACGGTGTGACCAAGAAGATGAAGATTAAGCGCAAGACTTACGATGAGACCGGAAAAAGAGTCCAGACCGACCAGATCCTTGAAGTCCCTATCAAGCCGGGCCTGAAGAAGGGTTCCAAGATCAAGTTCAACGGAGTCGGCGATCAAGTAGAGGGAGGCCGCCAAGATCTTCACTTTATTGTCGAAGAGGTAAGCATAACCGCGTCATAATTCTGTCTACGAAACGATAACTAACAAACCTACAGAAGGAGCATCCTCTCTACAAGCGCGAGGATAACGATCTTGTCCATGTGGTAACCCTTGATCTCAAGGAGGCCTTGACCGGCTGGCGAAGGACAGTGACAACGATCGACGGCCGGCAGCTCAACCTCGAGAAGGGAGGCCCTACTCAACCCAACAGCGAGGAACGGTATCCTGGCCTGGGTATGCCCATCTCTAAGAAGCCTGGCCAGCGAGGCGACTTCGTCATCAAGTACAAGATCAACTTCCCAGCAAGTTTGACTGCCGATCAGAAGCAGAAGCTCAGGGAGATTCTGTAAGGAGGCGCCGTCGTCGAACCTATCTGCAACTCTTACCGCATACTAGACGTTCGCCTGGGAAAATTTTCAACCTCGGCAGCATCGGAACTCGGCTAGGAAGATTTGCAATACATTCAAATGGTGTTTTGGCGTTTGGGATTCTAATGAATAATGAAAAATTGTGGAAGTTCGATGGCACGAGCCTTAGCATGGAAGACCAGGCTTGGTGGCCCAGAGTACACAAGCGAAAGGAGAATGATAGGAAGTTGATTAGCACATGGTTTTTTGATATCCATTTGACGGCTGTTCTAATTTGGTGTCTTGATAGAAACGATGTCACATATACTATAGTAGCTGTCTCTAATAGTACGACAGATTCAAGATCGAAAGAGAGTGATTTGCTGAAATGAAGAACCATCCATATGAGGTAAAAACAGCTCATCTGGTATGTACGATCGCGATTCGGGAGGGTAAATACTTTTCGTATCGCTTAATATGGGATGTTTACAAATCCCGCAACTGGTAGAGGAGAGAGGAGCCGTGTATGACGAGGGCGTTTATTGGAGGCCCACCGCCGTTGAAGAGTGATACTGTTCATATGGATTATGCATAATGATAGATGGACTATCGGTTCGAACTCTCCGAAGCCTGAAATACCTAGCATATCTTTGTACTCACTTACTTACATATGCTTATGCGAGGTCATCACTGTAGGTCGGTCTAGTGCATACACACTGAGCACAATCCATGATTGCCAGAGGCTCAAGGAGCAAAGTCGCTGATGCGGGCCGGTTGACTGGAAGAAAACGGGTCCCTCTTTTTAGTGTCATGTTCTAACAGGGATTCATAGTGCTTTGATGACGACACTGGGCGGTTCCTAGTCGGACCTTACCTTGGCTGAATGGAGGGGGAGGGGCATTTGATTCGATTTGATGTTGATGCTGGGT
>JAAOAR010000447.1:0-37629 GCA_013395995.1 Fusarium pseudoanthophilum | reverse complement strand
TATAATAATTTTAAATATAATACTAAAACTGTATTGCCTCTGTATTTAAGGACATTTATTGAAGTTATAAAAGCTAATATTAACGCCGTGGATAGCAAGGGTCAAATACTTCTCTTCAGCAGCATTAATAGGGCTCATTCCAACCTGGAAGACTTAGTGAAGGACTACGGAAAAGAGGGGAAATTTGCGCTGGATGACACGATGAAAAACGCAGAGACTGAGAAGAGCGAGAGCTTTATTTCAGTCATGGCCGATCTGGGAGCCCGATTCGATGTGACAGACAAGCAAGGGCGGACGCTACTCCACGCCGCAGTTCGAAAGTGTGAAAATGACAGGGAATATAATATACTACGCCGTCTCATTGACCGTTTTATTGAGCTTGGAGCTGATCCCCTCCGAGCTGATCTAGAGGGAAACACAATATGGCATGAGGCAATACCGAAATATGCAGGAGAGGAGGCCCAGGGGTCATCCTCGCTGGAGACTCTACGAAGCATCACAGCTTTGGGTATCGATCCTAAAAAGGCCAACAATCAGGGAATCTCCTCTGCGAATACGATCAGCCAGCTCACAAGACCGCCTTGTTTGAATACCTTTTGCAGCAGCATGGAGGAGATGTCAACATGAGAGACAACGATGGAGTTACTGCGCTTCATATCGTATCGACCTACTCCACCGACTTCACAAGGAGCCTTCTGGAGCTCGGTGCTGATGCAACACTAGTTACGGAGGAGGGAACGAATGTCTTTCATCTCACATCCCGATGTCGACGAAGCAACACCATTGGTCTTCTTCTGGATTGGTTCAGGGAACGAACAACCAAGGAAGAGCTACAGAAGGTACTCAACTTCAAAGACAACCGTGGTCGGTCCCCACTGTACTACGCCTGCGCCTCTGATCGCTTCCAGTCCGTCGAGCTTCTCATCAATGCTGGTGCGGTCGTAGAAATGGAGACATATGAAGGCTCTGCATTGAATGGCTGTGTTCAAACTGAAGAGGAGATGAAAAATTGGCAGAGCTCTTCGTCACAGACTCATCTTCCTGATTCGGGTGGCTTCCTGATTGGTGATACAAGACGGCCCAGGAATGCACGAATGAGGGACGGCTTCAAGAAACCCTAGGTCTCATCATCGCCAACGCTGCTACACCAAACTGGCATCTCATTGATGTGGCCATCGCTGCAGCTGTGGAAATGGCAGCAACTGAGAACCTGAATCCGCATGAGAAACCCTACCGCGTGCGTCGCCCAGATCATGATTACACGGTCGAGTGTCTCGTACAAGCCCGAAAGTCTTTGGGGGTTGAAGGCGAGTTACTATGCGCACCCGAGTTACAACAGTGTTTACAACGACGAGAAAATATTGTGAAAGATTTCTCCGTCAAGAAGGAATGCACATGTGGCGAGTGCTACAAGCTTCCGCGGCTTGTACGCAGACTCAAGGAACAGAAGTGTTATGAAGCTATTCCCAACTACATCAACAAGCTATCCCTCAACCCCGAAGACTTGCACTCTGTTCTCGTCGATCTCACAAATGAAGGCATGGCAAGGATTCTCGATACCTTGCTTACACCGGAAACAATTCTGGGCTCTGGGATGACAAAGGATGAGAGCCTATCTTCCCTGATGCGTGCAGCCTGTGAATCTACAGAGCCTAATATGCCAGTGATCAGGATTTTAGTATCGAAGGGTGTTGACCTCGGTGAAGCGAAGTCACCAGAGTGCAACTTTCTTCATGTTCTATCCCAAGGGAGGAGGGAAAAGTTCTCCCGAAGGGGGCAACGTCCCTGGTGGCATGCTCCCTGGTGGCATACAGGCCAAGCGCTTCCGTACCTGATAAAGCGAGGCGTGTACCTTGAAAACAGAGACAGACAAGGGCTCACGCCCTTGAATGCCAGCTTAGACGACATTGAAAAGTCCGCATGGAGGCCTACGGCTACGGAGATGCTTCTAAAGGCTGGTGCAGACCCCAATAGCGTGGATTACAAAGGGAAGTCCTGTCTTGCACGTGCTGTTGGTAATAAAACAGTCTTCAAACTGCTGGTCGGCCATGGGGCTATCATCGACCCCTCCCTGCTAACTTCCGCGATTCTCGCCAAGGATGTTGGTATGGTAGAGATGATACTGTCTTCTGGTGCAGATCCAAATGTCCGCAGACTACCAAGCCCCCCTTCCCTAGATGAAAAGAGACGGAGAAAGAATAAGAGGTACACTTCTGTCTCTTTTGACGAGATGTACCCTCTTGATATAGTGATTTACATAATCGATAGCAGTACTGCGAGCGAGGTCGACTGTGAAGCTTATCTTCGTATGGTCGAGATGCTGCTCGAGTTTGGCGCTGATCCAAACGCTCGCTTCCACAACAAAACAGTGGCGCATAAGGCACTGAGAAAGGATGTCAGGTACGACGACTCTATGCCTCGGGAAAATTTTCTCAATCGCAGGGCTACTGGAAGCATCCGAAGGAAATATTTAGACCTCATTCTCCAGCATCCGACACTGGACATCAACTTGAAGGATGGTGGGGGTGTTCCATTGCTTCATTTTGCTTTCGAGGACGCCGATGAAACGTCAACTCGAATGCTGATCGATAGAGGCGCCGACCTCTACGCAAGAGATAATTTGGATAGGACTATCTTGCACATAGGGCCTTCACTTCTGTCCGAGAAGGCATTATTCGACGAAATCATGGCTCTCGCACCAGAGCTTTTGGATCAGGTCAACAAAGTCGGCAGAACACCATTACATCATGCACTGGGTGATAGAGACCGATTTGGGTATCTGGGCAGAATAGAAAGATCCGAAGCGTTTGCCCAAATGCTTATAGCTGCAGGAGCTAGTGTCCGTGCAAAGGATGAAAATGGGGATACACCGCTTCACCTTCTTCTCCAGAGGAAATGGCACCTACTCGTGCATGAAGATGATAGTGAGGTTTGGGAAGGGCCCGTGTACCCAACAATGGAGTTGCTTCTCTCAAAAGGTGCAGACATCAACACACGAAACGAAATGGGCGAGACACCTATTTTCGCGTTCTTCCGCCAGGGTGATTTCCACGTTGACATGACCAGAGTCTATCCTAACAAGTGCTTCGGGCATTGTTCATGTTTCTACCATTCGGAGGTTGAGAGGCAAGCCATGGAAGAAAAAAGACCAGTGCTATGGGCGTTATTCGAGAAGGTGGGTGTGGACTGGACGGCTGTTAATGCGAAGGGGCAGTCTCTGCTCCATGTTGTGGCAAATCGAGGAGGCTGTGGAAGTTGTTTCACGAGACTGGAAAGGTTTAAGCTTTTGATGGGCAAGGGGCTGGATCCGTTGATGGAGGATCGGGAGCATCGGACAGCGTTGGATATTGCGGCTGCGAACCGGGCTTATGATATTATGGAATTGTTTAAATTAGACTAGTGTTAAATTAATGTTCAGATAATATCAAGTTAGGAGATAGTTTTTCCGCCTTTTATAGGATGCTTTTCAGTTCGTGACTGTCTTAAGCTTACAGCATACTAGTAATAATAGCTTTGTAATACACAGTTTGCACTATGTAATACTTACAGCCTACTATATCTTAGAAGTTCGTCACCAACTCTACAGTTGACAAGTGTCAGAACGACTAACATACTAAGGTAATGTCCCTTAAAAGTCCGATCTAGTTATGTGCCCTCGCTTGACAAATAGACGTGAGAACCGATCTACTACGCAATTCAGACACGAGGCCATGATGCGTTATGTGGAATATCATTAAGATAGTGAAAGAACGAAGCGCCTAAATATAAATCTCAAAGGTATAATTTAGAACTTGGGCTATACTAGGGTGCCACTTTGCACAGTTCTAGCTGTGACACAACTTGCTGCTCAAAGGCAACCCGCAGAGGGTACTCCGTGATCTGACTACTGTCCGACGCTGCCGTATCGAAATCAAAAGCTAAGCATCTCTGTGTCGCTCGCCAATAAAGCTTCCCTGTTTTGGACAAGAGTTTATCACAATATTCGCCACGAACTCTCCTGCGAAACTCGCTGTCGTTGTTGCATTTTCTCCTGATGGTATCTAATGTTCTCCAGAGACCGACTTCCAGAAGGACGAGCCCAAGGCTATATATATCGTACTCAGCACAGAACCTGGATCTCTGTGTCGAAGATAATAATAGATGTACTTTCGGATGGCTGTAAAGTGTCATATTCTCACGCTTGCTTTGGAAGTCTGCAGAGGAGAGTGATATGCTCTCAGAGAACTCGAGGACATCGTCAGGTCGGGAAAAGTCCCAGCCCACAAGATAAAGGTCGGGCAATGGCGGAGGCGCACTACTCGGAAGTTCTCTTTCATCGATGACATCTTCCTTGCTGTTGGCTTCGACGCCATGAGCTTCCACAGGGCTGCTCTTAGTAGATTGCTCGGGTATACTGTCAAAGAAAACAACGTTATCGCTGCGAAATGACTTATGAAGCCACTGAACAGAATGCAGATGATGTACTGCAAGGGCGAGGCGTCTTGCAATCTTGAAACGCTCCTCTAGCGGCGGTACATTTGACGAACGCCGGATAAAAGACTGTAGATCTTGATAATGGAAACCGGTCTGCATTGCGGTGTCGATAGAGCTAACAGTACTGAATATGATTCCAATCCTCGAGTTCGCGTCATCCGTGATTAAACCTTTGCACTTCGGTGCAAGGAATTTCCCTGACACGCCACTTTGGTTGAGTAAATTAACCAGTCGAAGCAGCTGTGAGGTGCGCTGTATCCGAATTGGGTTCTCTTTTCTGTAGAACCTCCACTCTACCAGTACACTCTCCCCGTGGAGCTGACAAATAGAACGAGTCTCGCCGACCTTGGTTGGCTCGCCCTTGATATCATCGACGTGGAAAATTGGCTTCGGATATTCCGAGGCTACCATTGTCTCGGGTTGTTCCTCATCTTGGAAAGATTTCAGCTTTACCAAGGCTTTGAAGTCGCTGTTCTCCGGTAAATGCGAGACGTGCATGCCTTCACTCGAGTCCAACAGCGCCAGTTCAGTTTGCCTTTCCACTCGCTGCTGTCTGCTTACTTCAAGCAAAGTCAACAAGGAAGTATTCAAGCGCGTGATATCAACCATAAGTGATGAGAAGACCTTCCTGTCCACGCTAACCCACTTTACCGCGCCATAGATCTTGCGACTCTTGGACTCTGACTTAGGAATGCTCTGTATGTCCGATGTCTGCGGCACACGATTGTCGCGCAGACGGCGCAGCCAACTTCTCTTGGGCATCGTCTGTTCCAGTTTAGGCGCCTCCTGGTCCACGGAAGATGGCTCATATGGCTGGAGCATGCATTGAGCCTGCTTGAATTTGGTCGTCAAACTTCTCAGCGCATCAATAGTGGCCTCGGATATAGCTTTGTTGTCTAACCGAAGCCCGGTGCGCAATCTCCCCTCCAGAACTGCATTCTGGCTTGCCTCACAATTCCTTTCGGGGCTGGAATTGACTATGTCGAGTGAGCCTGATATGCCCAGCTCTTTGCACCAAGATTCGAAATTGAGAACCTGGACCAGCAGGTGAAAGCGTAGCTCCCCCCATTCGGCACCGTCTTTGTATACGACACGTGCATCATCGACGACTGTCAACAACGAATGCAGTATCTTTGACAGCTCGAAGCATGCTGCCACCGCCCCCAACACTTCTATACCGGACATCGCGAGTCCGACAATGGCAAAAAACAGTTATAGGTGTGTAAGTTTCTGTAACCGTAGTAGGAACGTAGCAAGTAGACACCAGGGAGATGATGAGAAGTCAGAATAGGGCTAATTGCAATGCACTTACTCAGCCTGAAATATTGCTAACAAAGCCAGCCTGATTCTGTAAGGGAAGAGATGCGTGGGAGGAATTATGCGACGCGTCTCTTTTTAATAACTCAGCTCAGATACATGGAGGTCATCAATGTCGGTCAGCTTGACGAACCGGGCCGCGTGCAGCTTAGCTGGACGTAGTCTGAGACAGATGAGTGGCTGTGTGATTGAAAATTGACAGATCCTTGCAGGATTAAGCGCCTATGTGGAGTGGTCTGCATTGGCTGATTGGCCCCTCCATGTTTGATCTTGTGTGTGGGGGGAGGCACGGGAGGTGGCTTAGCAAGCTAGGCAAGGCAGACTTTGGGCACATCAGAGTCATAAAGCAAGAAAAGGATTCCAGATCTTAATAAAAGAAAAAACAAATTGAGATATACGTAGGGGTATGGGGATTTATATTTCAGGTATCTAAAACGCGTGTCCTTAGTGTTGAAAAAAGTATCCCTCCAGATAACAGTCCCTCATACACCGCCAGCATCAACCTAAATGTGATAACCGCTGCAGGAGCACCAATAATCAGTCTTAGCACACATTAGTTGAACGCCACATGAGTGGGGGCTAAAAGCGCAAAGACATGGATGGTTAGGGGGCAAGTTCAACGTAATAAAACTCTGCCTGTTCTCGTTCTTTTGCTTTAGAGCACCTGAGCCCGCAAATTCTTTTTCGGCACGCCTCTGCACCCTGGTGTGCATTAAAAAAGTATCATGGCCGTTCCGAGTCTTGTTTCTCGGGGTGCGGTTAATCTTGCAGATATACGGGGCACTTTCTCGAATACTCGGAGTACTTTTACCCAAGTGAGGAGTCGTCGTGAGGAAACTGATTCAGACACAAAGAAACTTGATTTCATCACACTGGTCGCCCTTATCTGCGATATATATGGTCAATTTGGAGACGACTTGATCCCGGTACAACAGTTCCATCCTGATGCGGAACGGCAAGAAGATAGTGGTCACACTTGTATCGTTAGTCAACGTGCAATCTCTGTCAAAGCGGCCTCAAACGTGACAAGAGGCGAGTCTGATGCCTTGGCGGAAGATATTGTTGTCAAGCGTACAAGGGAAAGCGTTCTTCACCCTGGATCCAGCGGCTTACACAGCCTCGTCAACGAATTGCGGATTCGAACACACCATCCAATTCGAAACCATCCCAATATTGCCAGATTCAGAGGCATTGCTTGGGACTTTGAAAATGTCGAAGCCACACAGCCTCGTCCCTTGTTGTTGGAAGAGCTTGCACCTCAGAGATCAATGGCGAGATTTTGGCGCGACTACGATTTCTTGCGCATGAATTTCATGGCGAAAATGGAACTATGTCTTGATATAGCGATCGGCCTAGCGGCGT
The DNA here is from genome assembly GCA_013395995.1 of Fusarium pseudoanthophilum. NCBI lineage: Eukaryota > Fungi > Ascomycota > Sordariomycetes > Hypocreales > Nectriaceae > Fusarium > Fusarium pseudoanthophilum. The sequence continues at coordinate 30,477 of JAAOAR010000447.1, read as the reverse complement.
TACATGGATGCGATGTGGCACACGGGGATGTCAAGCCCGATAACGTACTCATATTTCCCAGGGTCGGTCGACAAGAAGCTTTCATGGCCAAATTGACCGACTTTGGCCACTCAGTCTCTGCTCACCAAGGCCTGACCTCAATGCCTGCCCATACGCCACAATGGTGCGCACCGGAAGTTCTGGATTACAACCACCGCCTCGACTTTTCAGGCATGAAAGCTACTGATGTATACTCATTCGGCCTCGTCGTTCTTTCCACCATCCTGGGTCGACCATATTATCAGGATCTCGATACATTTGAAGTTTCTAAGAGAGATGGGTCCATGTTTGATAAGGCTATCTTGATGATTGAGAAAGAAGATCAAGAGTGCCAGGACTCGGACTTTGAAATGGATATCATTCAACAACTATTATCAAATACGTTGCTGATGAAGCCTGCGGAGCGGAGCTTAGAGAAGTGTATTTCGATTCTGCAGCGGTATGATCTTACACCTCAATCAAGTTATAATATAAGCCTATTGACTGAGAGCATTCAGGTATAAGTCAACACTAGACAACTCCGGAGATTTCTTTACCATGCGACAACAAACACATTCTCTGGATCCTTTGGTAGCACTGGATGTCGATCAGGCGGTACGTAGAAAGAAGACTATAGCATCTCATTGCCTCGCCTGTACTTCACAGCTGATCATTTTGTTCTTAGGTGTCTATAGGGTATCAGACCCTTATGTTGTGTAGCCATCAACTCAAAGGATGTATTGTCAGCCATTTGCAGGCTATATCCATGGACGATAAGGATGCAAGACAGGCAGCAGCAGCATGGGAACTGGTTATATGCCATTTCTCTGGATTTGGAACCCCGAGGGACTTCGCCAGCGCATCTCACCTCTTGCATTTTGCTATCGAACGCGGTATCCCAGCTGCAAAAGCGTTTTCTATACAGCTTCACCAATCAATGCATATCGGTATTGGTATGGAAGATCAAGATATGCTTCATCAGGCACCGGCCGGCGTTTTTGAAGGATTCTTTCCATCGAAGCCAATGGGCGATGACAGCGTTCTCCTGACCGCGATATCTGGACCGGGCAAGATAGAACCGTCGAGCAACATTTACATACCGAGTCAGAACCGGGATGGGCAGCTCATGGCCACAAGCAAAACTTCTCAAGTTTCAGCCTCAGAGACAATGGTTACCAGCATCAAAAGGCAAGACGATGAATCTCTCTCAAAGCTACTCGCGAGTGATCCAGCCTCTGCCAATCATCAAGATCGGGATGGAGCAACTCCTCTGATTGTGGCTGCAAGAAGTGGGTGCTATAGGTCGATGGAACTGCTCTTAAAATTGCCATCGATTGATGCAGGAATAAGCAACAACTATCAAGAACAGGCGATGCACTTTCTCAATAACTTCACAGACTCGGAGATTAGATTACTAGTGCCACAGCTACTCAACAAGAACGGTGATCCATACCACGAGGCTCTCCCACTTCAACACAAAGGCAGCTTCCTGGACCTGTCGACCAAAATCCGTTGCTGTTCTGTCCTAAGAGCAGTACTAAGCGGCAATTTAGTTCTGTTGTCCTGTCTACTTGAGGAGACTCATAAAGCAAAGAATGATATGCGATGTCGAATTTGCGAGTCGGGCTCCAGGTTTCGGAGAATTGTGGCAATAGCTCTGTCAACATTCCGATTTGAAACATTGAATCTCATCCTCGATCATCTCAAGACGCACAAACCTGAAATGGACATTAGCTTCCGGGATCTCAAAACGTGGACAAATCGAGAGTTACTCCCACTTTGGCAATTGCCATTTCAAAGTGTTGTCGTCAAAACCATCGACCTTCCCGAGTCATTTTATCGTGCCATTTCTTTCGGCTCGAAATGCAACACGGCACTCTTCTCCACCTTGAACTTCCTGCTTGATGAAGTTTTAGTCGAAAGTGATCAATTGGAGCTGCTTTACAAAATGCTGATAAAGGCTACCGCAACAGACAACATTAGCGCGGTTAACTTCATCCTGAATAGAGCAGAAAAGCGTGGATTCTCACCATCGTGGTGGGTAAAGCGCTCAAGTACAAATTTATCGAAAAGTCCACTGTTGCTAGCGATCAAGTTCGGTTTTCGATCCGTGTTTGACTGTCTTTGGGACTCAAACCGCATCATGCTGGCAAACTTGATCGAAGTCGATCACGAAGAATCGTTATCGCCAATTGCCAAGATGTTCAGTAAAAGGCCTGAGACCTATAAAAAAGTACGACTGGTCAACTTTGTACAGATCTGCCTATCGTCAGCCGTCACTGCTGCTCACCAGGATCCCTATTTTTTGTAAGACTGATTTGTTTCTTATAGTCTTGCTCTACTAACCAGTATGTAGCACTTTCATTCTAGACCATGCCGACCGAAAATACATCGTTCAACAGCCTGAGCTATTTGAAAAGAAGCCTATAGGTCAGCCGACCTGCTTTTTGGCCCAGGCTATTTTAGCATCAGAGTTCAATGCAGCTCAGTTATTGGCGAGGCGGTTTCCAGAAGCCTGGAAACATCGAGTTCCCTTACAGCGGCGTCAAAACCGAGAGCGTCAAAGCGAAACGACCTTGTCCCTAGCAAGCATGTTCCCAGATGAATATCTACCGGACTCTTCTAGTACATCACTCCCAGCGATCCGCTATACGATTTCTACATGCCGTAGATTTGTTGAAGAACTGATCGGAGAGATCAAAACAGTAGAAAATCCAACCCTACCGGAATATATATTCTTGGTCGGCACTTATAAACACTGTGCATTCGTGCTCCAGAACCTCAAGCCTTTGCGCATTCAGAGGAAGGCACACATATTACCATGGATGAGGAGCCAATTTACTTTGCAAAGAGAGGACCAAGAAACGGGCAACAGCTGGATGAATTGTCATCTATCCCTAAGAGAATATCACTGCCTTTTACTTGGTAATTTGGTCCGTCACCGCGAGGATAGGCAGCAGCTATGGCAAGTGATTCGATCCCAAGTCGCATTGGGGCATCCCAAGTCGATGCTTTTTTTGCGGCTTGCGATACGCCACGGCAACAACAGAGCATTGATCGAACTGCTGGACTCGGGCTGGAGCGTCAATGGACCAACATGGGCCTTTACAATGACTCCATATAGTTTCTCGACTCTCATGGAACATAAAGTAAGATACCTGGAGCTCCATACTCCCGATGACTGGAAAAGCCCCAAGTGGGGCGACCTTGATACCCACAAAGCGGTGTTCGACCTCTATAAAGAACAGCAGAGGAAGATATATGAGAACTACGAGGAACTCACAAAGCAAAACTCGGCAACATTGAAAGAGCGTGGCGGGTCGATGCTTCCATTCCTTCCTTGGCTCAGAAACGAACGAGTTAGAATGTGGATGCTGGTTCTGTTATTCGTTTTGTACGGACTTGCCTTGCCAATCTCCATCGCCTTCGCAACTGGGCCATATTGGGCCTGGGACGTGTCTCAAGCAAAAAAGGTCGGATGGATGTACCTATGGTCATTTGGTGCTGTTGTTAACCCAATTTCGATGTGGGTGGGCTTTAGCGCCGAACCTGAGGTTTTCCCAATCCTGCGGATCGCTGCGAACACTCTATTTTGTTTACAAACCCTATCACAACACGCTTTTCCGCTTATTTTTGTTATTATGTTCAATCTTGGGGACTTTTCATGGATATTATTTTTATCAGTTTTACTCTGTGAAGCTCTTGTTCTTATAATAGGCATTTGTCTATTTATAGTCTTTATGCTTATTATGTATATAGTAGATGCTTGTTTTGTTTTTATTTCCTATTTCCAAGGACATGGCTTCCGGCGAGGTCCTTTAGGATTACTTTAATTATATTTAATTAACTAATTCTTCTTTCTAATAGATAACTTTTAATGCCTTTAGACCCTTTGCAGCTGTTAGAGTTATTAGCCCATATCAATCTGACCAGTTCTTGACTAATAAGACAAAGTAACTAATTTCCAGCCACTGCTTCATGTTTAAACTTCAAATCTTAAAGAGCCAATTGTCTTTAGATCTAGATCTCAAAGAGTTAAGCTTGTTCTGGCTTACCCCAGTCTATCAGGGGAAAGTTACCTGTTTTGTATATATACGGACGGCAATGCCGATTCAGCTGGGTTGATCCGCCAAAGCGTCAAAGCCACTCCGACCTACTCCGTAGGGCATCGATGAAAAACGCGCCCTGCCAAGACTCGAAGATCTTCATGGACACATGCTGGGAATTGGGATATCTCCACATCGTCGGTCCGACGGGCTATAGGTACCTGAAACGATATGCACTCGCACATCTCCGAACAGCCTGCATTGAAGGTATTACCTCGTGTTGACAGGTTCATGTTTCTGGTTGTCCTAGGTATCCGGTATATTATAATACTCTCTGGATTGGGTTGCGTAATGTCTTAGCCATATTGGGCTTGGATAGGAGATTTAGCGTTTTGTCGGATAGTTCCGTGCCTGTATTACTTGGTCGGTTCACTCCCTTTTCATCATGCCCAGGATACGGCCAGGAAGCTCACCTTGAGTGTGCTGCTATTAGCTTGATCGGTATATAGAACAGCATTCCAGGTAACTTATAAATTAGACCAGAAATCCCTGTGTTTTCTTGCTATTCTTTGTGTTTTATATAAATGGACCTATTGACATTTTAATTGTTCCCTAGGAAATAGATGCAAACACCTGCTACGCGACTCAGACACAAGACCATGATGCATTATGTGGAGATATTATTTACCCCCTTCTGCCTTTAGTCTACGCCTCTTTGACCTCCTGCTGACAGTGATCTTCACTGCTATACAACAGCTGACATGTAGTGGCGTAAGGGGCTTGTTGGCGTTTAGCTGAAAAGCTTAGGGCTACTGGGTAGGTAGTTGTCTGCTGCCTGAAGTACTTTGACTCAATGGAGCTGACAGCTGAACCCTGCATTGTGCGCCTTACCTCCTCGTAGCTTCGTCTCTAAAACGATTATCCAAGCTTGCAGATTACCGATAAACGGTGGCGGATATAACTATCTTATCTTAGTACTGATTTTAGAGTGGTTGTATTTATTTCTGGTTGGTTTGTAAAGTTTTAGCTTGTTTGGCGGCTTCACTAACTCCAAGCCTGCATTTTCCCCGGCCAATGGCTTGGGCTAAGAACTTGTCAATTTGGGCAGGTCGTGTAATTGCTTAACTCTATTATTGACAGACTTTTACTTGGTGAACTCATCAGGGGACTAGCTGATGGTTACATATTCCAGAGACGCTACCGACGTTGTCGCTAGCAAAATCTCGTCAACGACTATTGCATTATTACTTGATTGACACTCAAGATATACTCGAAATGAAAGAGACGGATACTAGGGCACCACTCATTTTGGGGGTTGTCTTGACCCTTCTGCTGTTGACTTTCAGTATCGTGCTTCTGCGAGTGTACACTCGAGCTATGCTGCTAAAGCAGTTCGGCGCCGACGATATTTGGGCTGTATTGTCTATGGTAATTCCCAGCTCCTACAGAAGGCCAGTATCTCGGATACTAAACGGCAAATCAACAGGCTTCAATTGCTGCATGTGCATTTAGCATACTGCTAGGTTTGGGTAAACTCCGTCTCGACATAGTTCAGGACCTAAATTGTTCAAAGGTCTGAAGTACGGATTTGGTAGACATCAAGTGTTCTTGTCAGAAGAGGAATCCAGGAGCTATTTCAAGGTCTGTTCTTGTGACATCTATCTGCTTAGTTGCTAATGCCGTCGCAAGGTGTTTTACGTTAGCATTATCCTTTACCTCGTATCTCTGGGCGCGATCAAAACAACACTCCTCTGCCAATACTACCGCGCATTTGCCATAAATAAGATGAGGACGGTTCTATTGGTTGTCATGGTCTTTGTTTCGGCCTGGAGCATTTCTCAGATCTTCCTCAACATCTTCATCTGCACCCCCATAGCTGCCTTCTGGGATAGAGCGATTGAAGGCAAATGCATTCCGAGAAATCCGACGTGGTATATCACTGCAGCTGGGAACATCGCGACGGATATCATGATTATAGTGATACCCTTTCCCGTGGTTATTAAGCTAAATCTGGCTCGTCGACAGCGCTTTGTCCTGCTTGGGGTCTTCTGCGTGGGCTTCCTGTAAGTCCTACCCAAGCAATCTCGTCTTGTAACCTACTATTAATCGCTCGCATAGTACATGTGCCATCTCAATGGTCCGCATGGGTTACCTAGATATCGAAGAAGACCTTACCTGGGTCAACGTCGAACCAGCGTGTTGGTCATTCACCGAACTCTGTTGCGGGCTACTATGCGCCTGCGTCCCGACGCTACGACCTTTTGTCTCACGATACTTTCCGTCAATGTCGAGCTATAATCGCTCGAGAAAGGCATACGCTACCAACCAGCCACCCGAGCCGCATACTTCCAATCGCTACCACGAGATCGAGCTACAAAACAGACGTCATTTACAGGACGATTTGCGTCAAGACGATAACCGATCGACGAGAATACTGCGCGTGTCTGAATTCACAGTGACAGAGACAAGGGATTTGGCGAATACAAAACATGGGGAGAGGGAAAGCGATGATGAGGTTTTATTGGTATCTCATGTGCTTATGGCTCCTCGGCCTATTGAGAAGGCGAAGACCAGGCCAGGTAGATTGTCAACTACAGATTAGGTACACGCAGTGTTACAAGAAGCACTCAGATCTTCCTTCAATACATAATGGTAAGGATGTATAGTAATGTATCGACTCCTATTACAAAGCCGCTCGTTGCATAATATCCGGCAAACTCTCATGAAGAAACCCAATCAACAACCAATTCAACTGACTCCATTCAATCAAGAACGCATCATGTCCATCGTCACTCACAATCTCTCTCAACTTCGCATTTGGCACAGCTCGTGCAATCTGCTCTTGTTCAGCAAGCGTGTACAGCCCATCACTTCGTATTCCCAGCACAAGCGTAGGCTGCTCAATTAGTGATAGTGCTTCAGTAATAGTCCGTGTTCGGCCGCGTGCCAGGTCGTGGGTGTCGAGCTTGTTGGTGAGGGCGATATAACAGTTGCTGTCAAAGCGGTCGGAGAACTTCTTGGCTTGGTAGCGGAGGTAGGATTGGGCGGCGAAGTTGGAGTCGGCGCGGTCAAATGCGACAGGGGTCTCGTCGGCCCCGCCGTGGCTGTGAATTGGTGTACTGTTACTCGGTAATGTCTTGCTCTCTTGTTTCTGTGTCTTGAGCATGTATTAGACTCGGCTTTCTCGCCGAAATTAGGTGCTCACCTTACCTTCTTTTTGTTTCCTGTGTCGCGTCCAAATCGCCTCTCAAGGGAGTCCCGACTTCGATACGTCAACAACGCCGTCATACGAGCTGCTTCTAGACCAAGAATGGGAGGATCATCAAATCCGTAACGACCGTTCTTGTACTTGACATCGCTCCCAATGGCATGGCGTTGTGCTTCTCCCCAACCAATGGCCCACGCACTTTGATGACTTGAGGTTGCAGCTGGTACGATACAACGAACGTAGTCTTTACCAAAGAACGCCCATTCGAGAACGTGCATACCTCCCATAGAGCCACCAATGACAGCTGCAACCTTTCGAACTCCGAGCTTGTCTAGGACCAACTTGTGAAGTCTGTGATACTTAGCTAGCGATCGTGGCTGTCCCGGCAAAAATCACTTACCGAACATCATCTCGGATAGTAGTTGACGGGAAGTCAGCCCCATACCAACCCTCCGAGTAGTCTCCATTCTTGGCTGTCACAGGGCTAGCTGTTCCATATGGACTCCCGAGGCTGTTCAAACAGATGACGAAGAACTTGTCTGTATCAAATGCCTTCCCAGGCCCAAGAAGCGGTCCCCACCAGTCGCTGACATCTGCACTCCCGGACAACGCATGGCAAATGATCATGACATTATTGGCCTTTGGTGATAGCTTGCCCCAGCTCATGTACGCAACTGGAACATTTCGCATCTCGACGCCAGATTCGAGTGTGAAGTTGGGGATGGTGATGATTTCTCGTCCGGGGACATGATGTGAGAACGGATTGACGGGTCTGGTAACACTCTTCTCTGTGTCGAGTTAGTGCAACTTCATTAAGATATGCTTAGTCCGAGGTCTCACCATATGGGATACCTTTACCGAGCCCATCATGAATGGGCGTTGGCAACGCAGGGGCCGTCGTCGTCGTCATTCTTCGTCTTGTTGCTACAAACAAGTTGCCGGAACAGCTAATTGAGAGACAACGGGAACGAGATTGAATATGTTTGCGGATCACCCCCAGTGTCTGGCGCTGGCTCATCGGATACGATTGCTTAGTCAGAGAGTGAAGAGGATTATCATCGGGTCCTGAGTGTTGGGGAGGGCATACCACAACAACAGCGCCGGGATAGCCAACTTCAAGAATTTGTCAATTTTTCATGTCAAAGACGCAATCTAATCTCTTATTTGCCAGAGATATCCCGGTGCAAGTAACTACCCGCGTTATTCTCGAACCTCCGAAGTGGGCTGCCCAACCTCCGATCCTTCGATCCACTTCGTCAAAGCTTCCGTACATCTTCCGATCGACAGAACGAACTTTTGGAAGACTCTGAGTGGCCCGTTATAGATTCATCCTTGCATTTGTGGCTCCGGCAGTCCCGTCCGTATCAAGCTTATCAATGCGTTTCCTTACAGATCTTGGCAAGGCGATCCGAGTGGTTCGGATGGTATGCATCACATACCGCTCGCTCAATGGTGAAACAGTGTTGAACAACCTTCACGAAGAATAAACCGAGTTCTACCGCTCAATACACGGTTCAATGAGTATAGACAAGACCGGACGAAAGGAAGAGAAGCTTAATAAAAAGGTTGCCTTGGAGAAGATCTAAAGTATTCTCGATTACAGCAACTCACCAAACTCATCTCATTCACTACTTTGACTCTAAGCATTCTTTAAACTCCGATCTAACTTTACTTTCAGCACCCCATTCAGATTATACCAAGATGAGGTTTCTATGTCTCCATGGCTATGCCTTCAGCGTAGAGGTTCTCCAACAACAGATGGAGCCCATCACTGCTCACCTGCCAAGTGACTGGGAGTACGAATTTCTCGAGGCAGGCATGGAACCCACAGAACTGATGCTCCGTAAGTTCCACCACAATTGCCTCCACTGTATCCGATGATCTAACAAGGCCAGCAAACCTCAAGCAAGTCCCCAAGCCCAACTACAGCTGGTACAACTTCCCTTACCCCGAAGACGTTGAAGAGGCATATGAGCGTCTTGCTGCCTATGTCGAGTCTGAAGGTCCCTTCGATGGAGTCTGGGGCTTCTCACAGGGTGGTTCCATGGCTGCTCTTCTTCTTCTCATGCACCAAGCCGAGCACCCAGATACACCATACCCTTTTAAGATGGCCATCTTCACATCTGCCTTCCTTCCCCACTCCTTTGACAATGGTGTGATCAGCTGGGATCTTACAGAGAAGAACACACTTGAACCGACATACCTCCCCGGGCGAATTGACGTGTCTCACGGCAAGAAGCTAGACTGGAAGAAGGATCTTCACACTTCGATTGAGTATGACATGATCAACGCTGTTAAGGATGAGCTTGACTTTCCTGTTGATCTCCTCCTTCGGTGGAGACCTAGTGATATCCCCGAGAAGATCCCAGTACCTTCTGTCCATGTCCGTGGGTTGAAAGATCACTACTCATTTGTCGATGAATCGGTATATGAGTTGTTTGATCCCGATATGGCGAGGAAGATGACACATCGTGGGGGACATAACTTCCCTAGGTACAATGAGGAGTTGGTACACTTTGCAGAGTTGATTATCGAGACGGTTGTTTCTCTTCACTAGAAGGTTATGGTTGTTTTTCTCACGTTAATGCTGCTGGATGGCTGATTGCAAACGAAAAGTTTCAGAATTGTTATGGGATATGATAGATTATTTCTTTACCTTAGACTTCAGACAATAGATTGAGATTGTGTCTTTACATTTTTCATCTCCGCATTAGCATCATCTTAGGTCAAGGCTGTGATTCTCCTAAATTCTCGCATAAGCAGTCCTGCTTTTAATGAGTTCTTCGAGATCTGCTAGTAGTTTCAGAAAAGATAGCTTAATCTTATACAAGACAGTGCAGGAGCTGGGCGTGGCCATGTATGGGAGGTTCATCCTTCTTGGAATCGGGAAGCATTCGGAAGATCGTGGGTCAGATGACCTCAGCGTCGGTGACAGCTACTGAGGAGGCCTATGAGTGCAGTGAGACGAAATGCATTTGGTTGTCATGATTTGAGACTTAATCGCCATCAAATCGGAAACTGGAAGAATAAAGGCAATCTAACCCAAGTCATTCCTGTTTACAAGACTACAAAAAACGGTATAACTTATAGCATAACGGCACTTAACATAACTTCTAACTTCACAATGACCCCGATTAATATAAGACTCTAATCTAGATCCATTAAGTAAGAAACCGCGTGATTGGGCGTTTGCAGCTATAGTCTACATGGAATTCTTCGTAAACAACTCATCATGCAGCATATTCAGAGCCCTAGTGGCGTCCTTATCCGGAATGACACAGGATATGTTAATCTCACTCGCACCTGCCACCGAACCAAATTAGCAAATGACCCTCCACATACAGTTACAGTTCACATACCTTGCGAGATCATCTCAATATTGACGTGCTGCTCCCCAAGAATGGCAAACATTCTCCCCGCAATGCCGGTCATGTTCTTCAACTCAGCGCCCACGAGGCTCAGGATAGCCATGTAGGGCAGCACATTCACTTCTCCTTCTTCAGCAAGTCTGCACTGAACATTCTTGATCTGTGAGGGATCCATGTTGGAACTATTGATTGCCATAGAAACGTGGACTTCCGAGGTGGAAATTAGATCGACTGAGATATCGTGCTCTGCCAGGATGGTGAAGACTTTGACGAAGAAGCCGTGAGACATGGACTGTTTGTTGCTGAGGATGTTGAAGATGGTGATGTCTCGCTTGATGGTGACAGCAGTTGGCATTTTTGGCAGTGCTGTGGAAGAAGTACTGTCCGAGTCGGAAGGGTCCAAGTAGTCGATCGGCCACGAAGATGTGTCGTCACCATCGCTAGGAACAACAACTGTTCCTTGACCCCACGGCTTCTGCACATTCTTGACAAAAATGCTAACAGGCGGCTTCGCTTGAATTGCCAAAGACAGTGCAAGATGATGAATGACCTCTGATCCATAGAATGTCAGCTCAGCTGCTTCTGATGGCGTGATCGAAGGCAAGCATCTAGCATCAGGGACTTCTCTCGGATCAGCTGTGAAAATGCCATCAACCTCTTTCCAAATTTGCACTCTTTCTGCGTGCAGACCGATCGCCACCAAAACAGCGCACAAGTCAGAATATCCTCTTCCAATACCACTATCTATCAGACTCCCAGGAACAGCGCCGAAGAAACCAGTGACGACGGGAACTCTCCCATTGCAAGCTTCGACTCGCTTTCCGAAGACTGCAGCAGCTTCATGGAAGAACTCAGGCTTCAGCTGATCCAAATTATTGCTAGGTACAATATCGGAGAGATCGACGTATTCCGCTGGGATGTCTCTATCGCGTAGCATAGCAACCATGAGTCGACAGCTCAACTTCTCACCGAAGCTGACCATTTTGTCTTTTGCTTTGCCATTAATGTCGAGGTTGAATCGCTTAGCGGCGGATGTGTAGTCGAGTAGTTCTTGGCAATCTGCTGTGATCTGTCGGGTGGTCTCATCACGAATGTCCTGTCTCAGGATATATATCTGAACAGTGGCCACTTGGTCATCACGGATATCTTTGATGATGCTGCGAAGTCTGTCGAAGAGCAACTCTTGCATGTCAGGGTCTTGAGTGATGGCAACAATGCCTCTCAATGTCCGGTAGACTTGTAGCAGCCTTGATGATCGTGATTAGTACTTCAAGCTCATGAGAGGTTTGATGGCTATTTGACTCACCTACTCGTTGTTCCGAAGACTTTCTTGCCTGAACTTCGTGCAGAACATATCACTGCGGGCCTGTCGCCTCCAAGCCTCGCGCTGGAATAACATTAGCCGGCTCCCTTGATACCTTAGGGTCTGAGCTGTACCTCTTCACGATCTCGGCAACCTACCATGGTCATGTCAGCAATGGTCCCTATGACAAGCAATTGAACAAAGAGTGGTGCAGCTAACCTTGTCTGGGAATTTCCCAATGCTGGTTCCACCAAACTTCTGAACCACCCAGGAATTATCTCGACGGCTGCGCATGCTGACAAGCTTTGCAGGATGTGCAAGGACGAACTGTTGCAGGGCTGGTTAGGTTTGAAGCCTTTCAAGCGCAGATACAATTTAGACAATTAATTATGTCCTCATCAAGCCCAAGAATAATAGCTATGGAGGTCGATCCCTCTTCACATCCAGTTTAGGTAGTACTCAGCATGCTCACCCTCGGCGGCTTATCTTATCGCGAGAAGTCCCCGATGTCAGCGCCGATACGCGTAAATCTTCGCTCTATGCATGCACCGCGTCGCACTAAGCGTGGGTGTGTTTGCCACTTAAAAGCTCCATATCATTATTCCAGCTACAAAACTTCCGGTGGCTGTTGCATTCCAGTTGCGCACTGACAATAACCTCGTATCAATCTGAGTTGAGCCGAAGACAGACATCGGTCGGCCGGAGTGGATCCTCCGAGCGCCTTGATCAAGGTCACTCAGCGTCTTAACGCTGATCGGAACTGTTCAGTCGGATCCGGTTCGAGCATCCACGTCACAATGAACTGCACGGAACCAGGTCGGATCATTCATCACATTCAACAAGGCTACTATCTATACAGGCAGAGGCAAGAGAAAAGACCCAATATCTTGACATGAGATCTCGGGCCGCGTCCCGCTAGTCCCTGCACGCGAGCGGACGCGTCTCCCAATATCAAACTCATTTACTCTTGAAAGGCCAGATAGACAACTGTCCGAAATCCCAAACCCCCTCAATCGTAAAAATATCCTTCCGAATGATCTCCTTGATCTCCTCCTCGCTCCCAGCTTTGATGATCATGACTGTTCCATTCTCGGCGACTTGTTGGCCTTCGGCGCTGTGGTGAGCAAGGGTGCTGCCGAAGAAGGGGACGCGGCCGGCTTTTACCAGGGGAGCTGCGTCTTGGTTGTGAGGCTTGAGGAGCACTTGTCGTTTGGCTAGGACGTCGGGAAGATCAGGAACGATGACGAGGTATTCTTTGAGCTCGGTGGCCATGATGGGCAGTGATTGAGATGTTGGTGTAATAGAAACGGTAGTGCGGATACTGGCCTGAAGTGTGAATGGCTCATGCTTTGAGATGAAGACGGTGCTCAGCTGTCAGTGATTAAATACGTTGATGATTGGAATCATCGCATCCACAGCATTGGCCAATGCTGACCGAGCTATCATCACACAATGCTTACTTGAGTTTCGGATCGGTGATCAAGAAACATCGGACATTGAGAGTTCGCCAAGTTAACCAATAAAACAACCGCTTGGTCTGGAACTGATTTATCCAGTTATTTTTATCGCTTTGGGTCAAGGTCCATGGCCCCCGAGACGGGCTCTTCCGGACCCGGGACTTGTTGGCTTCGGCCGGAGCCTTTCGGTAGTTTTGTCGATCCACTTCTTTGTGACTTGGAGCTTAGCCATTCTGGGACTACTCGAGGGTTTGGGAGAGATCGGTGATAAGATAGGCACCGGCTCGGCTCGGTTTAACCGGAATGGTCTCCATTACTACTGGGCAAAATGGTCATGAAGGCTCGAACACGCGACTGTCCTACCCTATTCTGCTTAAAATAATTATATACAGAGCGCGTTCACAAGACAAATAACGCGTTTTCTACTATGATTACATCTTCAAACTAGTAAAATATACTTAAAAAAGCTCTTTATATAGATTTAAAACTTTATACCGTAAGTATATGTAATTGATAACGCGTTCTATCTTTTAAAAATAAGGAAACAAGGGAACTACCTCAGGTAACCCAATATGTAGATCGATCTCACTACAATGCGCACCTAGCCTTTTACTTTCAATGCAACTATTCATGCAACCAAGGCGGACTTTGCCATGACCTTCTTGGCAAATCCAGTCAGAGGATCATTGCTGACAATGTCAAAGACGGAGAGGTCAGCCTGGAACTCCTTCAGTAGCCAAGTGCGAATCTCAATCGCGACGAGACTGTCAATACCAAGAGCAGGCAGCGACTTTCGCGAATCCATATCTTCCACATCAGCCTTGATGATCTTGGAAACGCCCTCCAAAAGCTGTTGCAGCACAATCTCATAGACCTCATCGGGTGAAGCAGCCGCGGCGAGGAGCTTCTTCCAGTCCTGGCCTCCAGCTACGGCACCAGTGCCTTGACGATCCAACTGGTTGAGCACCGCAAATCGCGAGTCAGCAAACCAGTAGGGATCGTTGGCCGCCAGTTTGTCGAGTTGACCGCCTGTAGACGCGCCGAGGGCGACCTGTGTAGGGGCACGACCGGAGATGGCCGCCTTGATGACGTTGAGGACATCATTCTCATCCATGCCGAGAAGACCGCCATCCTTGAGAAGCTGGAAGACCTCGCTGCGCTCTGTGGAAACACCGATGCCGACGACGAGACTGAGGTTGATGCTGGTGGCGGCAAGTCCCGAAGCTGCGCGGTGGTGAGCTAGCGCGTCCTGGTACGTGTTGCCCGCGTTGTAATTGGCCTGACCACGCGATCCGATGATACCGGCAATTGAAGACAGGCAGATGAAGAAATCCAAGTCAGTTGGCAGGAGTTCGTGAAGGTTACGCGTCGCGAGAAGCTTGGGACGGAGAGACGCGTTCCAGTCGTCAGCCGTCATGTTACTGTAGACCGCGTCCTGAAACGCGTTAGTGAGTGAATACAAGCAATCTCAATCTCAAGGATGACTTACTCTTAGATCCATGGCACAGTGAATCAATCCCTTGATGGCAGGGAAACTCTGCTTCACGTCGTTGATGACGGGTTCGAGCTGTGACTTCTCTGCGACATCGACTGCAAAAGCCTTAGCTTGGACGCCTTGGGCGTGAAGCTCATCGAGGAGAGCCTGGGCTTCAGGACGCGCAGCAGCTGATCGAGAGAGGAAGACGAGATGTCGCGCGCCTCGTTCGACGAGCAGACGCGTCACAGATCGACCAATTCCGCCGAGACCACCGATGAGGACGTAGGTGGCATCATGAGGCAGACAGAAGCTCTCAAGACCCTCAGGAACGACCTGGAACTCAGTTAGCACGCGTTGATAGAGAAAGATTGCGCGGAGACTTACCGGAACAATGTCGTCAGGACGAGGGTACAAAACGATCTTGCCGACATGACCACCACTCTGCATTAGTCTGAAGGCCTTGGAGACCTCACCGAAAGAGTATCGCGCAAGGTTGTTCAAAGGCGAGATGGCATTCCTGGACAGAAGCTCAACGACCTGGTTTCCAATAGCCTCGAAACGATCAGGATAGCTAATGACCTGCGTCAAGATGTCTAATCCAGAAAACGTGATGTTGTCAAGGAACGGACGCATATCCAGGCCGCTGTTGTCGTAGATATCACGCTTTCCAAGCTCAATGAAGCGACCAAAGGGTGCAACGCAAAGCCATGTTCGGCGAAGGGCTTCACCAGCAAGAGAGTTGATGACAACATCGACACCCCGTTGGTTCGTGAGACGGAGAATACCGTCAGCGAAGGAGTAGTCGCGGCTGTTAAAGATGTGAGACTCCTTGATACTGTACTCTTCAATCAAGAGACGCTTCTTCTTCTCAGAAGACACAGTAGCAAAGATCTCAGCGCCGAGGTACTTGGCGAGACGAATGGCAGTCTGACCGACACCACCCGCCGCAGAGTGAATCAAGACTGACTCACCACGCTGAAGACGCGCGACGTCAATAAGGGAGTGCACGACTGTAGCGGAGGTACACATCAAAGAAGCAGCTTCCTCATCGCCGAGATGATCAGGCGTTCGCTGGAACGTACGAGGATCAACGCGTACACGAGTCTGGAAACACCCTGCGTGCATACCAAAGACACGATCACCAACCTTGAACTTCTGCACACCAGCCCCAACCTTGGCAACGACACCCGCACACTCAATACCGAGGGTATTATCCTCCATCTGACCCATCGCAACCATGACATCGCGGAAGTTCAGCCCCACCGAGCCAACCTCGATCTCAATCTGGTTATCACCAAGAGGTTCAGAGAGATCAGGAACAGAGAGGTACTCGAGGGTGTCAAGAAGACCAGGATCGCGGATGGAGAGTTGCAGAGGCTTGTTGACTTGCTTCAGAGGCACCTTGACCGCTGAGAGGTTGTTTCCTGTCTTGGAGGAGTCGAGAAGGGCTTTGAGGTCGGGGTTGGGAATGAGGCGCTCGACGAGGACTTGGTTGTTGCGGATGACGTACTCGGAGTCTGAGGTCTCACCGAAGCTCTTGCGGGAGATGTTCTCAATGATGGATGAGATGGTCTTGGTGTTCAAGGCGGAGTCAAGGGAGGTGGATGCATCGAGGCCAAGAACGGTGAAGGAGATGTCAGGGTGTTCAGCACGAATAGTTCGTCCAAGGCCGTTTACGAGACCACGAGAGGCAGTGTCGAGAGTCAGCCAGAGAGTGCCACGTGAGGCGAGGAAAAGGGAGCGAAGCTTGGTGAAGGTCTCATGATGAAAGCTCTCCAGGAAGGGAGTGTCAACGTCAAGAGCAGACAAGGTCAGGAACGGAGTGGTCTGCTCGAGGATATTGGCAAAGTCAGCCTTGGTGACCTCATAGCCCTGAGAGGTCATGTCACTCTCAGCCTGTGCAATGAGTTTGCTGAGACCGGAGGATGGGGAAGGCGGAGTGACGATGAGGACTTGTCGGACTGCTGAGGGGTCCGTCTCGGGCTTGTGGCGAGCGACGATGAGGTCTGACACAGTGGTCGAGGTGAGATCGGTAGAGGTGAGAAGATCCGTGGAGATTGCGCTCGCGTGGTTGGTAATCAGCAAGATGCCGGAGGGCTTGAGGATCTTCTTGGCGTTCTTTAAGACAAGTGAGATATCACCCTGCTCTTCAACGTCAATGAAGATGACATCTAGTGCCACGTCCTCGAACCCCTGAGTGCTTGGGTCCTGAGTGAGGTCAAGCTTCTCCTGCTGAACCTTGGTCTTCCATGCCTCAGGGACAGAAGCCTCTTGGTCCGCAAGTCCGTCCAGGAGAGTAGTAAGAGAAACGGAAGCAATGCTGTCTTGAAGCTCTTCAGCTTGTGCAGTGACAGCTTTGAGAAGAGTACTTGAAGTACACGAGCTGTACTCAAGGACACTCAGTCCAGGTCGCTTCTGACCGAGAAGAGACAGGTAACTGCCCAGCTTAGAGGCCAAATCAGTACCCTTAAGCAGCTCCTCAAGAGTCGCAGCATCAGAGATCTCGACATCGACCACCTTCTTGGGGACAACAGGAACATGGCCAAGCGACTGGCCGTCACCCGAAGAAGAATCAGAGGCACCTCTCAAAGGCACAGTTTTGCATCCCTTCAGGGCAACTAATGGCTTGGATCCGCCCTCGGCAAACGCGATGACATCGCTCAGCATGTTGGTAGCACCATGCTTCTTGGAAGTGCTGAAACCATGGTACTTGGTACCGCTAGTCGAGTCAAAGTCCGCAGAGATGTACAGAGAAGCGGTAGACACGGGGACACGAGCCTTGATCTCGGCGGCGTCACCGGTGCTGGAGATCAAGAGATGGACAAAGACATCGAGAACAGCGGGATGGATGAGATGTTCGGGCTCCCACTTCTTGGGGTAGAAGTCCTTCGTGTCGATGACTTCCATGGAGAAGTGAGCCTGGTGGTCAAAGAGGTTCAGTTCCTTGACACCGCGGAATGCTGGGCCGAGACTGAAGCCTGACTCGTCGAGCTTGGTGTAGAAGACAGTTGGGTCGACGCTGGGTAGGTCGGAGTTGGAGATTGCCTTGTAATCTTGGCTCAGAAGGGCGTTGGCTGTAGCCCCCTCATCCAAGAACGCGCTGTTGGTCTCATGCTTGTAAGACGTGCTGACAAGACCAGTACAGTTGGTCGTCCACGAACCGCTTTCATTGCGACTAGACACCGTAAACTCTGTCCAGTGAGACCACGAGACATTAGGACCAGACCTCCATGGTGTAAGCTGAAGTCTCGTCTCCACAGTCTGATCAAGCGGAACAACAAGAGCACTTCCAATGTTGACATCCCGAATAGTATAACCCTCAACGTCAGTTCGCGTCTCAACCTGCCGCAGACCCTCAATCGCCATGACGATCATACCAGCCATGGGATAAATGTTAGTGTTCTGGAACTGATGGTGCTCAATCCATGGCTGCTCCGAGATGCGGAGGTAGTTGTGCCACGCAGGCTCCGCCTTGGTGGAGCGAGGATCTCTAACGCCGAGGAGTTCGAGGCGGGGGTGTTTGCGCTGCTTGTAGGCGGTCACTGCGGCGGACTCGTGCCAGTAGCTGTTGGTGATGTTCCAAGGGTAGGGGGGAAGATCGACGAGTGCGGAGGTGGTTTCGGTGTAGTCGTTGACGAGAGGGACGTTGACTTGGTGGCCGAGAACGAGAAGCTCGCCAACGACTTCGAGAGTAGTCTGGATGGCATCTTGTTTTCGCTTGATGGCAGAGAAGTACTTTGGCGAAGCGCCCTTCTCACCAATGCTATCGAGGATCTGCTTCAGAGGTCCTTGGAGCGCAGCGTGAGGTCCAATCTCAACCATGGAATCCGCACTACCCTTCTTACCCGAAGTCTTGCGCTTGCCCAATGCACCAGCGTTAGCAGCAGCAGTGACAGCACCGGAGAAGTTGACAGG
Organism: Fusarium pseudoanthophilum; assembly: GCA_013395995.1. Classification (NCBI taxonomy): domain Eukaryota; kingdom Fungi; phylum Ascomycota; class Sordariomycetes; order Hypocreales; family Nectriaceae; genus Fusarium; species Fusarium pseudoanthophilum. The sequence goes on along the minus strand of JAAOAR010000447.1, from coordinate 11,685 downwards.
GCTAACGAGGTTCGCAACCCAGTACGCAGGGCCAAGCTCAGTGCCTTCAATGGGTTTGGCCGAGACGGAGGAGAACATGCGGACTTTGGGGTTACCAGGCTTGAGCTCCCACTTGCCAGAGAGAGAGTTGAGATACTCCTCTGAGATCTGCTGCATGTGGTGAGAGTGGTAGGCTGTAGTGACGCGGAGTTTACGCGCGAAGATGTCGTCAGCCTGGAGGAAAGTGAGGACTTCATCGATGCCTTCGACGTCACCAGAGAGAGTGACACTGGCGGGACTGTTGATGCAAGCGATGACGATCTTGCCTGCTGTGACGCGGCTAACATACTCGCTCACACGTTCGGGACCAAGGCCAACAGCTGCCATTGATCCAGTCTTGGTTATGTTGCCAGTGAGGTGACCACGGAAATATGCAATCCTCATAGCAGCCTCCTTGTCGAAAGCACCCTTGGCATACGCAGCAGCAATCTCACCACTAGAGTGACCAACAGTGACTTGAGGGTGAATACCCCAACTCGCAAGAAGATCAATAATGCTGAGCTGGAGAGCAGTACAAGAAGGTTGGCTGACATAGGGAAGGTCAATGATAGACTCCTTCGCATCGCGGTTGAGCTCTTCAACAAGATCCCATGTGCTGCCGAAGTCCTTGAGGTACTGGCTGCATGCGTGGAGGGACTGCTGGAAGACAGGGTATTTCTGGAGTTCTCTGCCCATGGCGAACCACTGAGCTCCTTGGCCGGTGAAGATGAAAGTGAGGGCCTGTGATCGGGGAACGCGAGCGGCTTTGGTGGGTGCGCCATCGAGGGCTTGCTGGAGCTCTTGGATGGTTGAGGCAGCGGCGTATGTCTTCCAGGGAAGAGAGGATCGCTTCTCAGAGAGGGTGTAGGCGAGACGGTGGAGGAATTGGTCCTCGGGAAGGTCGCGGGCTGTGGGGTCGGCGAGATAAGCCTGGAGAGTCTGGCTGAGACGAGCGATGCCAGACTCTTCGTGGGATGAGAGGAGGAACAGGCGAGGTTTCTTGTCAGTCTTCTCGATATCGTCTTGAGATCCGTTCTCAATCAAGCCAGTAGCGGGAACGCCTTCGACCTTGGTGTTGTGATGGCCCCTGAGGTTGTGAGTCTTGAGGAAGTGGTACGCATCATCCAAAACCGCATGAGCATTGGCACCACCATAACCGAAACTGTTGATACTAGCCCGGCGCAGACCAGCAGGCCACTTGATCTCCTCAGTAGGAATGTTGATCTTCCACTCATCAAGCTTGATCTTCGGATTGACGTTCTCAAGCCCATACGTCGGAGAAATCACACCACTCTCAAGACTGTAAATCGTCTTGACAAGACCCGCAAGACCACTCGCACCCTCAAGATGTCCAATGTTACTCTTCACAGAGCCAACATAAACAGGCTTCTCCCTCGTCTTACCAAACACATTCCCAATAACCGAGCACTCAATAGGATCACCGACCCTGGTACCCGTTCCGTGCGCCTCGAAAAAATTGGTCTTGTCGAAGCTCAGACCAGCTGAAGCATAAGTCGCACGGATAAGCTCTTCCTGGCGAGAAGCAGAAGGTTGCGTGATGCCAAGGGTTCGACCGTCCTGGTTACTACCTGTGCTTCGGAGGACGGCGCGGATAGTGTCGCCGTCAGCAAGCGCCTTATCAAGACGCTTGAGCACCACGAAGCCGCCGCCTTCAGCGCGGGCGTAACCGTTGGCTGAGGCGTCGAAGGAGTGGCATTTGTTGTCGGCGCTGAGGAAGGACATGGAGGACATGAAGACGCCGAAGTTGGGGAGGAGATGAAGACCTAGGCCTCCGACGAGAGCCTACAAGGGTAAGTATTGATAGAAATGATGGGTAGTGGAAGACTTACCGAGTCGCTTTCGCCGTTTCGGATACTTTGGCCTGCGAGGTGCAGGGCAGTCAACGTAGAAGAGCAGGCGGTGTCGATGGTGACGCTGGGCCCCTTGAGGTTGAAGAACCACGAAATGCGATTTGAAAGAAGGGCTGGGCCGGTACCAGTGGCGGTGTACTTGGGTGCACTGTCCATATCGTAGGCTTGAAGATCCCAGTAATCATGCTGGCATGCTCCGATATAGCAGGACATGTGTTGATTGGCGACCTCGTCAATCTTGAGACCAGCTACAGACTGTCAGCTTCAAATCATCACAGGAGAGTCACAAATCTTACCATTCTCGAGACCCTCGTAGGCCAGCTCAAGCAGGATCCTCTGCGTAGGATCCATACCCCTCGCCTCCTCAGGCGTAATAGAGAAGAATCCCGCATCGAACTTATCAACATCACTCTTCAGAAAATACCCCTGCTTGGTGTTCAAAGTCCCCGCCCTTCCACCATCAGGATGATAAAACCCATCAATGTTAAAACGGCTCTCAGGAACATCACTCAACGCGTTTCTGCCCTCCTTGAGAAGATCCCAAAGATGACGAGGCGAAGTTGCATCACCAGGAAATCTACCAGAGACTCCGATGACAGCGATAGCAGACGAAATGTCGCCGTCTACCTGAGGTAGACTAGCATCGTGTTCAGCGCCACCATTGGGAGTGCCATTGTTAGCACCCCCGTTAGCAGCGTTGTGAAAGCCATTAGCGCCAGGATGAGCTCCATGGCCGTTGCTAGTGCCGTTTGCGCCGTTGGAGCCTTTGGAGAGAGTCATTGTGAGAGGGGGAAAAGAGTCAGAAACAAAGGGTTTTGTGATGGGCGCTGGCTTGCTTTGGATTTGACTCTGAAGAAAGGATGATTATCACGGAACCACTACCACAGAAACGAGTTGGGATCAGATATATGCACTGAAGCATTGTTATGATATGATGGCTGCTCTGTATGTTGCGCATTGCGGCTCGGAGCTAGCTGGACCGGGTTAACAGACTTTGAGTCTCATCTACCGAGTATTTCTTGCATCCGACTAAAGCTCATGCGCGTCTTCGGAAGATATTGACACTAAGATCGGAGGTTGCGTCAGCGTCGGCGCCGAGAGAATGACCCACTGTATCGTTGTCAGACCGGGCCCGGAAAGCCCGCGGCCAATGATATCGAGCCGGGGATAATAGATTTTGAGTTGCCGAATTATTCTTGCGTGATATTTCAGACTCAAAAGGATCCGTATTTGCCTCAATGGAATGAAGTTGCAAGCTGAGACTTTTACCCGTTCTAGCTAACATGTCATCGGAGTCTGCCATTCGCCTCTTAATGCAATGGCTTTAAGGATAAGATACTACAAGCAAAGTATATACCTGACTTAATCGACTTGTTGGAAAACGTAATGACATGCTGACGCGAAAGCCTCAGCCTAAAGTCACTACTGTCTTTCCAGGAGCTCCTTTGTCAACAGCGCTTTGAGCGGCATATTTTGCTTCGCCCATGAGGCCATGTCCTCGACAGCGCATTTATTGATAGACCAGTTATAATTCCTTTAAGGTAAGGTATAGCTGTCTGGTATATAGTGGAGACATGTCGCTTGGAGTTCAGAGCAATATGGCTTCCTAGAAAGGATTATTAATTACCTTTAGATATTAATATCGGCTAACTGGGCAATGGTATCATGCGCCCGTTCTTGTAAACCTTGACGCTGGCAAGTAAACTTACAGCTTATCTGGCAATTATGCCAACCAAGTTTACTACTTAAACCATCCTTAGAGCTGGACTTAACAGGATAATAGGTAACAATGGGCGGTCCCTTTAGACAAATAACTGGAATATACTTAATGCCGCGCTCTAAGGTTGTTTTTATACCCAGGAAACTGAAGATGTAGCGACTTGCCTCTATTAGAAGGGATGTGCATTAAGGTTTAAGTTAATAGAATTAAGGTCAAAGCGAAAGGTCAATGCAAAAGGCAATTACACTCAGGCAATGTAACTGCCGTGTTTAGAATACGAGCTCTTCTTATTTCTGCTATATATAAATACAGCAACAGTCCTGCCCCTTCTACCTTTGTTCTTGATATCCTGTCCACCCTTCGTCAGCCAGTCTGCCAACAGATACAGCCCCCAATCTCATCGAAATCATGAAGCCTGTGTCTATTCTTCGCACGCTTGCCAGCGCAGCTTGCACAGTGTCGGCTGGTTTACCTCGTTTTGGTTCGTGAAACCCATACTGATGAAAGATGCGTCCGCTCTGACTGTATCTCTCACGTAGCGAAATGTACTGCTGCTTCACAGTGCAATTCCAATTATTGCGCCCCAATGAAAAACGCGGACTGTGACCAGGTGGTTAATTGCCGCGGTAAGTAGCAGGACTATAACATGCCTTGCTCTGAACAGTGACTAACAACTTCAAGATAGCGTGTGCTAAGGTGCATCAGTAGACTGTAAGCCAGCCATGAGATTAGATCTTGCTGTTATCTTGCTAACCGCTACGTAGCGCCATGTTCGAATGACTGGGAATGTAACTCCAATCATTGCAAAGGTGAATAATTAGCCACTCCACATGAAATCCTTACTGGCGCGTCGCAGGAGGAAGATGCTATGATTGCCGTGATCCTCGCAACCTAGCCCGGGCCAGAGCCCCGTACCTTTCTTTAGGCTGTATGTATTTGACTTGAACCTTACCATCATGAGTAAAGACTAAATAAATCGCCTCGCAAGCCTCCTGTACTGGATTTGGAGATCAATGCTGCGAGTCACAGTGTCGATGTATGTTCGCATTCCTGAGCTTGATCTGGATTAAGCATAGCTAATCAGCCTGCAGCCAACGTACAGGGGAATATGCAATGCATTAGCAATACGGCGATCATGCAGAAGGGCGGGCATGGGCCATTCCCAGTGGAGAATTCACCTCCCAGGCATTGATTTGATACGCCAATAGTTGAATGTAAAATGATCTCTCGGTTTGAGAGGTTTGGCATTTGGGGAAGCTTGGTTTTTAATTTGCAGACAGACTGATGAGTAAATATGCAGCTCTAATACATTACCTCTCTGCTGCTCAATTTGTGATGAAGGAAAAGCGTTCGCATAATCATTGAGGATGACCTCCGTTTTAGTCGGAGTGGCCAATAAAGCAGCTTTGCTCTCGCATTAGATCTAGGCAAGATTGGAAATGACACAGGTTCAGCGGTATCGAACTTGGCCAGAACGGCTGCAGCTTTCGAACCCCAATCCGAATGGCAAAGTGTCCAAAATTGCCATTTGGCAAGTCTCAGTATGATGAGCTGGGAATGAGTTCATGGCGATGCTAAGGATTTATCCTACCTTGGCTGTAGAAACGCGCCCGAGTCTTGATCAAGTATTCCAATCGCTGTCAGTTGGACCGAAGCCGAGGTATGCCATGTATAGAGTGAGGGGAAACGTAGCGACTTGCACAAAATCAGTCTTGTCGATTTAAAGATGGATATCGGTCTTATTAGTGCAACCTTGTGGATAAATGGTTCCTGACAAGAAAGTGATTAAGGCTTGTTATTCGCCGATTTCCCCCCGCAATCTCGCCTCCCCCCAGACTTCTCCGCGTATGACCTCGCTCAAAGCTCCACTACCCCAGACAGTTCATGGGCGATTGATAAAGATTTATCCACCCCATGATGAAACGGCATCTCGGCACATAGTGCCATTTAACTATAGATGCAGATATGGTATCTGTATATATAATGGTAATCTAGCGAACGAGACAATAGAGGCACAGCAGCATCAACTCTTCGCAAGATGAAGTCTCTCACCTCATTTGTCGCTGTGGCTTTGGCTGCCTGCACCGTCACTGATGCCCGTGGACTGCACTATCAATCTGAAGCTCCACTAAATATCAAGACAACCAGTGGTCATCTCTCAGGTTTCATCAACAAGACCGCCCCTGATGTTCGCCAATTCCTTGGAGTAGCCTACGCCGAACCCCCTCTCAAGTCTCTTCGCTTCCAACCTCCCAAGCGAAAGCACAGCTCAGAGCACATATCAGCCAAGAAGTACGCGCCGTCATGCAAGCAAATCATCAGCAAGAACCCAACAGTCTACACTGAGCACATGACTCAGTTTCTTATCAATGGCGGCGACTCTGAGGATTGCTTGTATCTCAATGTCTACGCCCCATTGAAGCCAACTGCAAAGAAACTGCCTGTCTTTATCTACATTCCCGGTGGTGGGTTTACAGGCGGTGGGGCAGACTCGCTTTACAAGATCCCCGACAAGTGGATTCAGAAGACTCAGTCTCACATCGTTGTCACCATGAACTATCGCGTCAACCTCTTCGGCTTCCCCAACGCCGAAGCTGCGCAGAAAAATGTTGGCTTGCTCGACCAGCGCATGGTTGTTGAATGGACACGTGATAATATTGCAGCCTTTGGTGGTGATCCTCACAAGATGACTCTCTGGGGTCAGTCTGCTGGTGCTGGCTCAGTTGGCATGTACGGATACGCTTACCCCAAGGACCTCATCGTGAAGGGTTTGATCTCTGATTCTGGCGCTCCGGCAATGTTGGCTAAGGCTTATGGTAACCACTCCAGCTTCGACACTCTTGCTGATAAGGTTGGCTGCAAGGGATTGGAGGGCAAGAAGCAATTGACCTGCATGCAAAAGGTCGATGCTTCGACGTTGCAGAAGGTTTATTCTGAGACACCGACCATCTCCTTCACTCCCGTTGGAGATAACATCACCGCCTTTTCCAACACGACCGACCGACTAGCGAGAGGTCTGGTCACCAGAGTGGTAAGTAGTGCTGAATTTCTCTTGTCATAATGAATGGCTTACTGATATGTGATAGCCATGGATCTTTGGTAACAATGCCAACGAAGGTGCTGGATTTGGCACGTACGATCCCAACGGTGTGACACCAGCCCAGACTGCTATTGGACTGCAGGCTATCGTCTGCCCAGTTGCTGCTGAGGTCAAGTAATTGCTCCCCATGCCCTGACATTCGTATCACTGACCCATGCTCCCAGAAACCGCGTCAAGTATGGATACCCAACCTACAGATATTATTACACTGGAAATTTCTCCAACATTACCCCTCTGCCCTGGATCGGCGCGACTCATAGCGGTATGTCCACCTCCTGTACTGTATTTTCTCTACTGAAACATTTCCAGCTGAGCTTCCTCTTCTCTTCGGAACGCATTATGAATACCGTGGTAACTCCACCGAATACGAATGGGAGGTTGCCGAGGGCATGCAAAGTAAGTCTCACGAACTCCGCCTTGCTTGGAGGTTTACTAACGCCTGCCAAGGTCTTTGGCTCTCTTTCGCAGACAACCCCAAGAAGAACCCTCAAGTTGGAAAGGTTACTTGGCCATTGTACAAGCCGAATGAGAACAAGATGGCTGTTTTTGCAGAGACTGGAAAGAAGTGGTTCCAGTTAGGCAAAGGGTCTCTGACCGAAACTCAGTGCAAGTAACAGGAAGTGGGCGCGTGGAAACGTGGGCTGCTGAAAGCCTTGTCTTCAGCCACCGTCAAGGTAGACTCTTGAGTTAAATGTGCACTCTTTATTGAGCGACTACTTTAATATTTCTAGCTGAGACTTCTGCAAGCTATCCTAATATAACCTGTCTGTCCTCGAATTTATAAGCACCAGAATATAAGCACCTTTTACTAAGATCACTGTCACACCAAGCAATGTTTAAACTGTCAAAGTCTATAAATCCTCTATAGGGACAGAGCACTTAGGCAAATAGCAAATGTCCATTCCAGTTACTGGATGCACTTCCAGGACTTTTATTGCTCCATGCGACCGAGCCCAATACGTTGTCGTTTCCCCTGTCGTATGGACGTGGGATACTACCCAACGTTGCGTACTTGATGCTGTGCTTCTCCGACGTGTAACACCGAGAACTGTAGAACAAGAGGTACGAACCGTCTTCGTGGACGAGACTGGGCAGCTCAATCAACCTTTCGTCGTCAGTCTCACCGATTATTTTAACTGGGTCGCTTTTCAGTGTGAAACCGTCATTCTCAACCTGGAAGATGTCAGTCATGAGCGAATCTAGTAGTGATTTGACATACCAGTTACAGCATGGTAGACGTCTTACCGCAAATGCGGTTCCCATTAATCTTATACACCAACTATCCCGTATTACACATGGGATCATAGAAGACACTTGGGTCGATCAGTCCGCCCTTGTCAAGCTGGCAAACAAGCGGTTCATCTCGTGGTGTATAGGGGCCACGGATCGAATCGGGAAAAGCCACACCGATACATCGCTTTCCATCGTTGTCGTCTTGGGTGAAAACCCTATAGTACATGACCCATTGTTCGTCATCCCGTATAACATCTGGAGACAAGATATCGAGATCTTCAAGAGCCAGTGTCCTTCAGCGGATCGCCATTCAGTAGCTCCCACTTGCCCTTTGCTTTGTCGTATCGTGCGATCTGGACCAATTTTCCCCTGTCTTGGCTGCTAAAAGAGTATCATATGAAAGACGCAAGGTTAAAAAAATGGATGGGTTCGGGAAGCTTTTACTGAGGATGATTTTGGTCGCTATCGAAAGTTGGTTTAGAACAGCCGTCACCGCTTCCGCTGCTATCTTAAGAACCATTAACAGTGCCGCCACGTGGCCACCATTGCTGTATTTGGGCAAGTTGGGTCGTATGTGTATGGTAAAGGGCTTATTAGTAGCTGTTATGATTAAATAGACAAAGAGGGAGCAGCGCAAGGGCCTATTATTAATACTTTGTTACCTTCTTCAGATGTTGGCGACAGACGGAAGCAAGGCCAAAAATGGCGATGGGCTTAGCCGAGGCTCGTGAGGGATAATCTCAGCCTTTTCGGGTAAGGTTTATCAGACGACAACCCCGCAAGCCCCGCAATTAAGCAGAGCGGCATTCTCGGTGACTAACACATGATTGCTCGCGATGGATTGAGCCATGCTTGGGTTGTTATTCTCCTACGTGTTACTGGCACTGACTCTTCCGAGGCAATCAGCGGTGCACCTTGACCCCAATATTCTTCCCTCGGAAGTTAAACCCTTCTTTGCCCAGTGAATTCCCTACCACACTCTATGCACGTCCGAGGCAAGGGCGTATATAAACAAAGAGGGGTCCGACGAGACCGATAGAGGCTAACTACTTCCGCAACTTGAAGATTTCTTCCCTGAGCAATTACTGCCTTAGTATCACTTAAATTGAGGCATTACTCTCAGATTGCAAAACGCCGGCGACCTGATTCGGAAAAATGCCACCTGATCCCAAGTTATATTTACTACCAAATGTGCCATGGAGCGAGCCTGCGTGGTATCGTACCGGCAACTCAGTTTACCTCAACGCATCTCATCGGAAATTGAGGGATAATATCCGGAAATATGTCGATGAACATATTCTTCCATATGCCTTAGAATGGGAAGAAAAAGGCGAGGTTCCACGATCAGCGGCACTGAACTACTGCAAATCTGGAATTCCTTTCGACGACATACCAGAAGACTTCCGACCTCAGGATGTCCCCAACCTAGCAGGAATCCCCCATGGCCAGTTGGATGCCTTCCATTTTCTTATTTCAACCGACGAGATGTCTCGTGTTGAAGGCGGAGTTTCTATTGCCCTCGGCGGCGCGTCTACAATCGGGTTGCCACCGGTACTCCATTATGGTACTCAGGAGCAAAGGTCTCGTTGGTTTCCAGGACTATTCTCAGGGAATGTCAATTTCTGCTTAGGCATCACGGAGCCTGGTGGTGGTTCAGACGTGGCGAATATCCAAACCACGGCTGAAAAGTCTTCTGACGGCAAGTTCTACGTTGTGAACGGTGCCAAAAAGTGGATTACAGGTGCTCCATGGGCAACTCACATGACTACTGCTGTACGAACCGGCGGTCCAGGTGCCAAAGGCGTTACGGTCCTCGAGATCCCGCTCGATAGCCCGGGAGTGTCTCGGACCAAGATCTTCAACAGCGGACAGAACGCCGGAGGGTCTAGTTTTATAGATCTTGAAAATGTCAAAGTCCCAGTCGAGAATCGGATCGGTCCAGAGAACGAGGGCTTTGGAATCATCATGAAGAACTTCAACAGAGAAAGGTATGCACTCGCAGTCAGTTGTAATCGAAAGAGCCGTACCTGCCTCGCCATGTCGTTTTCATATGCGATGGAGCGCAAGACCTTTGGAAAGAGGTTGATTGAGAATCAAGTCATACGACGCAAACTCGCTGAAGTTGCATATCGTGTTGAAGCTCACTGGGCTTGGCTTGAGCAGATTGCTTTCCAAGTCAATTCGTCTAGCGAAGGCTGGCAGGAGCCAAGCATTGCAAGTCAGATTGCCTTAGTCAAGATTCAAGGCGGGCAGATGGTGGAATTGGCATGCAGAGAAGCTCAGCAAATCTTTGGTGGCGCCGGCTATCAAAAGGGCGGCCGTGGGGCGACAGTGGAACAAATCAGCCGTGACCTTCGGATGCTAGTAAGTACCTTCTTTGCTTCTTCAGATCTGAGATCGATAAGCGGCTGACAGTAAATAGGTAGTTGGCGGCGGCAGCGAGGAGATTCTTACAGATCTTGCCCTCAGGCAGGAGATAGGGGCCTTCAGCAGGCAGGCAAAAATGTAAATAAGGTAGAGAGGTTTGATTAATGTATTTAAAGAATTAGTAGAAACACGAGTCAGGTAATAGTGCTAGATTTTACATGTATTCAGTTCCGCGATTCCGCCTTCTACCGCAATCAGCGTGTCATTGTCAAGCGGCGATATTTCTTAAGCCGCCTGGTAAGAGCCGACCGAGACCTGCTCCAACATCGAATCGAACTCCTAGTCCAGCAGCTGCAGAACGGCATATCAATATCGGTTTCCATATCCCAGCTTGCCTCGTCTTCTTCTACTCGAAAAGTTCCAGCCTGTACGGCATTGTGTTCAAGGCATCCGACGACCATAAACCTCGCACCCTATTGGACATTCTCGCCCAAGACAAACTCGACCATGTCAGCCGAGACCTCGACGACTGTCTCAGTTTGTCACGCCAGCTCGTCAATAACGTAATTCGATTCTTCTCAATTGGCTGGCTGCACAAGAATATACGCTCTAGTAGTGTAATATTCCTAGATGAGGAGTCGGCTCCATTAGACCTTCCAGACGCTCATCCGTGTGGATACGGCTTCGCACGAAAGGAGACGCCTACTGCTGTCACTGAGATCAACCCCTCTAGCTGGGAAGGCGTCCAGAGTAAGGTCAACTGGCGGTTGTATTGTCACCCCGAGCGGTACCGCACCCTGGTGATCAAGGGTACGGACGATGCCTCCGCACTGGCGACATCGCACATGCGTTATGACGCGTACGGTCTTGGGATTATCCTCCTTAAGATAGCCCTGTGGCAGTCTGTGGTAAAGTTATACAGTAGGGAGTAAAAGTCTAAGGATCAGTCTAAAGAAGAGCTCTAAAAGGAGGATTTAAAGATATAGGAGTTCTAGAAAAAGCTTATAAAGAAAACCGCGGATTTACTTTAATATATAATAAGTAAAGACTATATTAATATTATTTATTAGCTGCTTAAAGGTAACTTTAAAAAGGACTTAATAGACTAGCTTTATATTAAGGATTAATTATCTTTTTTAATAAGGTTTAAAAGGACTATTATAATAAAAATAAAGTCTCTTTATTACTAATATTAATATTAATTTAAGTTAAAAATAAATAATTTATATTTATTATATTTTTTATTATATTTTATAAAGCTATAATAAACTTTAAAGAAAATCTTATTTAATTATATTTATTAATATTCCTTTACTTTTTTTATTAGTTAGCTTTTAGCTTTACTTTTAAAATATATATTTTATATTTATTTATAG